>PNEQ01059038.1:0-24462 GCA_003012365.1 Medauroidea extradentata | reverse complement strand
TTAGTGAAGATGGCATATAAAAACAAAGAAACGAGTGTGGCTGAGTACAATAAAATATAAAACGGTCAGTAATTAGCAACAAATTAATGGGTGAGAAGATAATTCAAATGTAAATGAATATATTTTTTCATATTAATTATTAAATTACCCCGGAATAATTCGTGAAACACTAATGATTATTTCAAGGCAATATGGCCATTTGAACAGCCCACAGATTGGCGTATTACCATAAATGTAATACTCCCCTGGATATCAATTTAGCTGAAGACATTAAATTAATAATATAAACTCATGGGCCAATGTTATTTTTAATTTGAAGGGTTTGAAGCTGTAGCACAAGCGCTGTGTGTATTACGTATGTTATGGGACGATACAAATCCCGCGTATCGTCGGACATAACTGCTATGGAAAAAAATCTATCGTTTGTCGGCAATATAAATAATGATTAAAACATATCTGATGTAAATTATTCTTTGTGAAAATCCTATAACTGTCATTGAAATTAATTTTGTATCAGAGGATGTATGTAAATTTACATATTTTAATTAATAAAGAATTGTATTGTATTGTATGGCTTACATGTCGTCGAAAGTCAGAGAAACAAGTTTCTGAAAACATAAACCATTTGTAATACAGACGTACATAAATTATCCTAACACCCATGCCTTACATGGGAATTCAACCCAGAACCATTCTCCGCAAACTCTATAAAATATCGAGAATACATGCCGCAATGTTTCTAAGAAACAAATTTCTAATTTATTGCAGTACTTCACGTTTGGACGCCTTGCCAGAACTATCTATGCATATTTATAAACTACGATACTAGAAAAACTAGCGAATCAAAAAACTCCAAAATTTTATGCCAATCAGTATAAAGCATGGCAAAATAAAATATCAATTCATATTTTACGTGGTGTTTACAGTTTGCCATTGAAAAATTATGACTTCATACCCGCGTAGATTTAGTTTTGCAGCCTGTTTGCACAACTTCAGTAAAAAAAACATGACGGTCAGAATTATTTAAACAAATCATAATATTTACACGGACATTGGCGTCGAACATTTGGCGTCATTTTGCAAAAACCGCACGCCACTAAGTGAAATAGTTTCGGTGATGCGGTGTGTTATGTTTAAATAAATTTCGGAATAGCGCACGGCCGGCCTTACGTGACCTCAGCCTAGGAGAGTGCATGGGCCGGTAGTCTATAGTTTCCTTTTCATTCGCCTGCCAGTGTTAGACAGAGAAAAAAGACACGACTGCAGTAACTTTCCGAGTCGACCGCTAGATATCAGGCCGCAGAGAGACGACCTTCGACACCCACCGCGTCCGAAGGCTCGCTCGCCACTTAACTAGTGGAAAGATGACACGCTGCGTTATATACAAACAAAATTCCTTGACAGCGGACATAAGCAAGCATTTAGGAAGCTTTTAAGCCGATCCGCCGCTCATTTGGGCGCATGACTATTTTTCACGGCGCTCCATTGGTCTTAACGGCACAACACCATGAAGAGCTCCCTCTTCGCAGATACTGCACCTCCGTCCTGCAAACATATTCTTCCATTGTATACAAGCAGATATACGAGACATAAATTAGTTCAACGCCAAACAGAAAACATTGTACTTATACCAAATCTAATGTTTGTTCCTTGTAAAGTCTACATAAAAACTGTGTCTACACACGCAGACAACTACACTTGTGAAATCTGGGAGAAAATAGGAGCGGATCCAGCTTCGGATTTTCAATGGTGGGTGAAAGAGGGGGCAGGGTTTTTCCCTAATAACTGAAGATGTACCAAAAGTCCAAGCCATTAAAAAAAGGGGGGGGGAGTCCAGCGGTATTTCCTCTGGTAATATTTGGATTTTAATGAGATACATTTAGTTATTTAAGGTGTTTACTAACGGCGAAAAATCGAAAATAACTTTTTAAGGGCAAACTATGTTTTACGTTTTCTAGTAACCCCTCCCCCCCCCCTCCCACAGAGATCAGCCCATTGGAGTAAATTACATCAGATAATGATTGGCTTGTTACTTACAAATAGCGCTGAATGGTCAGGCCTATTCTGTTTTCAATCGAAAATAGACAAAGGCACGTAACTTCATTTACCATTAAACGCTACTCCAAAAGACCACAGTTTCTGATAAGCTGATTGCATAGATAATGTTGGAACAACATAAATGTTGGGCAACCCTAGCTCTCAAGAAGGTATTTCTGAAGACATTTTTTCAGCCATCGACTTAAATAAAATACTGTATTATGTAACTACAAGACAAAACTAAGAAAAATTAATACATGATAAGCGGGTAGTCCGAATTTTCCGTATAGGATTTTTTTGTGAACTATTAAGGCAGTCGCCTAACGCCGGAAAAAATGTAGGCGAAGTGCTAAGGACGACGTCTACCAGCGCATATAATGCAGTATCGTCTCTATGTGCCACTGAACTGGTATTCAGAGCTTCGAGTATTCAAGCGGTGACTTGATGTACCAGTTCAATAGGAAAACAACAGAAAGTTTTGTGATTGGTTCACCAACTCATAGACAGATTTGAACTTTTCCCAGTTAAGGAAAAAAACACGTAAATTTCCTTGTTTTAATTACCTGGTTCTTTATTCTGATTGCCAGTAAAGTTTTAGGTATCATATTTCTTTTCATTTTAAGTGTGATACTTTAAGCAATGACAGCCTTAAACACCTTAAACTGTTGCCTCTGTACTTTTGCTTCAAATTAGCAACACAAAATATGTCAATTAATAGATTTTTCGGCGAAACAGAAATCGTTCTGTATGCGTTTTACTCAAAATTGGACAGTTTTAGTTGTGTCCCTTTTGATCTGTGCCATCAATTTAACTTCATGAGACACTTTCAGTAAATCAATGAATTCCTCTATCGATTAAAGGTTGTTCACAGTAAAGTAAGCACTTACTAAGGGTTCCGCTTAGTTCAGAAGTAACGTAGCAGTAAGGGCGACCTTGGAGTGCGCCTCATCACCGCAACTAACAAAGCGCTGGACAAGCGTGCAAGATTCCTGCCAATCAATATTTACTACGGGATGTTAAGTGTTGATCATATCATTTTACTGGCGGAAGTTCTGTAGTGAAGTTCAGTACACGATTCTATATAAATTTCGTGTACATTCGGTTTAGTACGGAGGTCTGAAAAATTTTATTTAACTATGTTGGAGGGCCTTGAAACGTGTAAAATTAAGGTTTAAGTTAGATCACAGAAAATAATCGAAACAACCAAAAGTTTGCGTTACTTTGGCAGCATAGCCTTGACCAATTGATACATTCTTGAAACCGATTGAGGTGGAGCAACAGTAACACGTTGGACTAGTATCCGGGAGGTCGCGGGTTTGATCCGCATGCACGCACCATACTGGTTACGGTCCAGGCGAATGCTGTTATGGTTAATTCATAAAGACCATGGCCGGCTTCTCTCCCAGATCCTGTCATTGTACAAGTTGTGTCATCGTCTGTAACGACCTCGCTATCGACGAGACGTGAAGCCACTTACGCACGCACGTCTGGGCGGATGGAAATATGTGTAAGCGAGGATATCAGGGCAAGATGTGGACGTGCGTGCGGGCGCACCGCAGACACTCTACTGTTCGTGGCAAAAGCATCAGACACCGTAAACAGAAACATGTTGTATGAGAGAGTGAGATATTTTGGTCAGCGCTCAACATCGAGGTCCTTAGCGCCGGTGAAGGGAGATATGATGTGAGTCTGGAGCAGCACCGGAATGAAGAGGAGGGGAAAACGGAAGAGATTTTGTAGGAAGTCTTCACTTCAAAACTATTTGTAGTCACAACAAAATAATTTTGCGGTGGCCACAATATTTTAATGGTGTTAGCAACATGGTTTTATAGAGACAAGAAAATATGTTTTACATGGTAAATACCCACAGAATATTTTGTAGCTGCCGCAAAAAAAAAAAAATCCGTGTACTTCGCGTAAAGTGTACGCGGAGGAGAGTATCAGAATTAATGTTTTCTGAACGGCGTTGGTATTTTAAAGTGTCGTCTAACCCTCGTCGTACCAGTGACTATGTGTCTAGCTGCACACACGTAGAGAGCTAATAGTACATTAACGTCAGTTTATTAAATGCAGCTCACAGTAAAGTAAACACTTTGAAAATTATTTCGTCAACACTTTAAAGAATTAAAAAAAAAATACAGTGGCCTAAAACGTCAATTTGCGAGCAGTGGCGGAATGTAAGCAATTATCTTAGTGGGGGCGGAGAGTAGGTCTTAAGTAGTATATATACGCACCCCACACACCAAAAACGGGGGTGCAGGGGTCCTCGCCCGGAAAATTTTGTATTTGTAGGTGCTAAAGGGTGCATTTCCAGGAATTTCCAGGCCAAGAATTTTAATATATTGCTTTCAAAAATGGTAATATTATTTTACGATAAATTATGCTTTCAAAGGAAAAATCTTTGTGCTGATGTATAATAAATTCTGACATGCCATGTGGTCACCATCCTAATTAATAAGGGTAATATCCGTCAATTATAAACAACTATCACAAATTACAGATATAATAATAAACATGTCATGCAACGATTCCTTCTTCTCGTCGTCGTGTCAGGTAGCCGATATTCTCTATGAACAGTGTTTTATTTAGGAGAAACAAAAATGTATATTATTTGACTTTGTGGAAACAGCATGTGTAAGCGTCAGGGAATTCTCGCCCCCACTGACGCTCATATAACCCTCCTCTCATAGCAATCGGTCGAGAGGAGAAGAAAGCCAGCCTACAGCGTTTCAGATACAAATCTTAAATAGTTACCATACTTAGAATGTGGGAAATTTTAGGAATTAAAAAAACATGCAGGGTATTTGTCAAAGTGCAGCTGAAAGGAATGAAATAATTATGTAATAAATTCAGTAGCTGCAGGAAGTTAAGTGTCCTCGTGGGGCGAGGTCATCTTTCGGAAGGTGCTTCCTGATTGGCCCAATTGAACCAACGCCTGCAGGGCAAGCGACAGGGAGGTTGGCGCTAAACAAGACCATGGATAGGTTGTTGACAGGTTTTGGGACAAACGTCTTCGAGTCGCGGAGGACGGCGTTGAGACGCAGATAACGGTGGGCCGCGGTGCCGCCTATGTGCGTCAGTACAGGTGCCGAACGCCTTTAGAGAGACGGTGTTGAATCAAGAGATCGACGTGCCGGGTGATACCGCCGAGTGTCTTTAATTTATGCGTCTAGACGCCTACGAGTTGCGGTATTCGGACTGGTTATTTAGAAGTATTGCAAAGCAACACTAGTCAGGGCGGTAGACCGCTGACGAAGCCATGGTAACTTTCCACGACATTTAACTACGTGTTGCTGAGACTAGCGGGCGTATAATCATCACGTGCAAAACCGACAAACCTTCATACTTTAAAGTCGTTAAAAATTGAATACAGTTTTAAGATTCTTTTAGACGAACATTTTTTTTTCGCTGTGTTAGCTCTTGAAAAACGTACTCTAATTTTAATGAATAACAAACTAAGTTGAACAAAACTTTTCAAATCTAGAAAATGGAAGTGTTTATTACATACTACATATACAGTACATTCTGTGATGCAGTTCTTAAAAACCACATTGGAAATTACAACCTACCAGACCTCACACAAGATAGGCGCGGCCTGGTAAATTTTGCAATAAATTTTGTTCTACTGTTCGACGAATTTTTTTGGGGATCTTCCGGTTATTCCGCCCCCTTCATTCAGGTGCTGCGGCATACTCATATGTCATCCATCACAAGCACAAAATACTCAGCTAGTCAAAATCTCTTCACGTGTTCAAAAGCACCACGTCTCAGGAACATACTTTGAAAGAAAACAAGCAACCTTATTGCAACTAAACAAGTTATACTGAAATTAGACGTCACGAGGCAATGGCTATTCGCTCAAATTTATGGACACAAGAATAAAAATAATGTACGTTTACAACATTTCCAAAAGTCTAGTAAAAAGGTTTTGCTTTAGATTTCTTCAAATACATAACTTTATTGTTCGTGTTTTTATAACCGTAAGCATGCAGCCCGCGACATTAATTAAAGTTTAGTGTTAATTATTTAACTACAGTTATTCATTAAGGTTTCGCTGAAATATGTTCTCGTAACGTCGAAATTTTGACTTTGATATGCAGTTATGAGAAAACGATGCACGCTAAAATATTGTTCTCGAGATGATAATGCAGTCACTAGTAACATAATACTCTAATACTAACTAATATACTAATGCTATTTCGTACAAATTAATGTTAAGAATTTTTCACACTTTAACGACATTAAACTGCTTTCACGGTATAAAGAACCTAATAAAATCGAACCTATGTCACGGTACTAGCATCGCCGTCTCCTGTTTGTTCAAGTTTCTGCAGTTTACTAAAAACATGTAAACAAGTTATTTTCTCTATCTTCCTGGTTAGTACTCAACATAAATACACAACGTAAAACACTTCATAAGAAGTATAGTTGAAACCATCACTCATTCACAGCACACTAGTGACAAGAGTGTGCGAAGACATGGTGGCGTAGTTCGTACTCCGCTCCCCACCTTTTTTTCATATGCTCATGGCAATGGGCCGTTATTTAAGACAGGGCCTTGCTCTGCCCAGTCTTTCTTCGACCTGAAACACTCGCCCTCCTGCTGAGAAAGTGTCGAAAGGGACATCACACAAGAGAAAAAAATCAGGAAATATATCCTTTCGCCAGCACAACACACTACACTTCTTAAGCAAGAACAATCATCATCTACGTAAAACTGAGCTTGTTAGAGGGAAAAACGTTGTTTACCAGTGTTAAATTATGCAGTTATTATCACATGAAATGCACATATTATGTTTAAATTAAGGTATATATAAGTCAATGTGCATTGTTGAATTATTCTAAAATATTTATTTGTATAAATGTAATGTTTCTTCTGTATATTTTTAAACAATTTACTACACTAAATAAACACACACGAAAGGTTCTTTGGGATGGCGATCGCCCCCTCCGCCCATACCCCAACCCATCCCTTAAATCCGCCACTGCTTGTGAGTACAACATATAAGATGCATTGATGTTTACTAATAGGCTACTATAAATTCGAATCAGTGGTCACAATCAGCGAACTCTTTATCAATGAAATTCCGGCTAAATGTTTGTGACTGATGAACATTTATAATTCACAGAAAATGTCGTAAGGTCCTACAATGGAGAGCGCCGGAATGATAAGAGCGAAGAGGCCAATGACATCGTCCGGTACGAGTCTCACTTGCGAAGCGTCTCCGCCGGGGTTCGAACCCGGATCGCCTTGGTGGAAGAAGAGTGGTCTGATCACTTTGCCGCCGCAGCCCCTTCCATCTCTCACTGATTCAAGTTAAGAGTGTAATATGCAATGTTAATTCAACTGGCAGGGACACAAACACTACAATAGAAAATAAACTACATAGTCAGGGCCACACTAGAGGTGTTAAACATGTTTAGTTAAATACATTCGGCTGCCATGTTTCATTGCGTTTAAAACTAATCATGATAGCTAGGTCACACGTCTAAACAGTGTAAACTCAACTTCCTAACCTCAACAAACTTGGAATCTGATATGTACCATACTTAATTATCATCAAATATACACTCAACATTCGTGACTTTTTAATTATTATGTTGCCTATAACTGTAATGGTACTGATGTGTGTAAAACAGATAAAAACGTTTTACGTCTAAAAGTTAATTTAATCTGACCAAAAAGGAGACAAATTTGTTACACATCTCGCAACTCTAAGCAACGAGTACGAGAGAAGAATCCAAGAAATGAAACTAGTTTACTTTAAACGTGAAGAGACTGCGAGTTCGTAACTCGTTAACCGCTCCATAAAGTTGAACATGTTTAAGATAAGTAGTTTTGAATCCAGTGTGTTGGCAATTAAAGTGTTTTGATGTGCTTTCGCTACAGTTAAAGTCTACAACAGCGTCAAGAGTTAGTTTTTACCCTCTGGCATAAAATTACGTGTACAACATACCTCTTTCTTCAGCTCGTGTACAGAAGAATTCCATGATGCACTCGCGCTGTCTCCAGTACCTCGGATTACACTTTCAAATATAAGTAACAATCGCTAATAATTTAGATCACAGATTAGCTCACTTCGCCGAAATATTCTAGCTAGAAGCTCGCAGATGATTTAGAATATTTGATGTCTGCCGAATATTCCGAAATACTACAAATTATGTTCACATGGATACAACCAAGTGTATTGTCGAATGTTGCATTATTATAAATACATAAATTGCTGCTGTACGTTTTGAATAATTGCGAATTCACAAGGAAGCTGTATTGTTGGCCTCTCGATTATAAAAGCGAGTGTTAATGCCTTGCTTTTTTCTTTCGCAGGGGTTTCGGAAACATATATTATTCAACGTTAATTAATACACATATCAAAAACGTTTTGAATAATAGCCACCATTAGTGTGACGTCACACGGTAATGCTGTTTCCAAACAAACCTTCTGGGCCTATGCTTAACAATGATTTATTTTTGTGCCCTTGTTCGTAAAATTCAAGCATTAGAGATAGTGAGCGAATTCCATCGTTTACAGATTTAATTTGTGTCACATATGTTACGAACAAAGATTAACAAATAATTTTGCAGCGTACTCGGTGTTATATATGTGTAAATTGTGGCGAGATTACTTAACGTAAAGGTAAACATGAATGTTGTTCTCTTTAGAATATTAGAATTTACTTGCAGTTCAATGATAATCTGATATCTAATCGAAACTAAATTATTATTATACGTGGTCATTCTTTAAATAAATCCATAATTATGTTTTTCATATGATGTGCTTCTACTTCGTACAAAAGAAATTTTTTTACACAAGCAGCCTTTCCCAGGTAATTTGCGAAGAAATCTTAAAACAATAATAACATGGGAACTGGTCCAAAATCGTAGAAGGTGAATTTGTTACATTGGCCTGTGATGATTGAAATTATTTTATTTATTTATTGCTAGTCAAGATTTAAGTTACCCCACAAGGTGTGCGGAATACAAAGTACGAACATGACAGTGCTACATAACTAGTGCATAAAGACAGTAATTAAAGGTGCAGAGACTGCATGAGAAATAGGATAAGGAAATGAGCAACTTTACCGATTTTACTGTAGGCCTTGTTAAATATGTTGCCGAATCATTTTCCCAAAGGATGCCGTAAACCGGGTTTCTTGGACATTGCGGGGTAACTTTGACAACTCAAAATTTTGGTTTTTATATTGTTTAGTGACGAAAGTTTCAAACATTATCTATAAGGATATAAGGAATTATTTAAAATACTCGGCTCAGATTATCTTTTTATTTACCAGATAACCAAAAAACTAATATTTTGAAAAGTCAAAGTAGCCCCGAAAATTGTCAAAGTAAAGTTTACAGTATTCTATAATTTCGACTTAATTTTAAGAAAATTTGACAGTAGGCTAAGCAATCAAGGTTGGAGAAATTGTGGGTTAAGGAACAAAATTTTTGGGTAGGGGTACAGAAAATGGTAATGTAGGGGCACTGGCAGTTATAGGGCAGAGGCAGTGAAAATTGTAGAGTAGAAATAATATAAATGTGAGGCAGTGACATTAAAAATAATATGGTAGAGGTACAGTAAACTATAGGGTTAGGGAACAGTAAATTGTAGGGGTAGGACTATTAAAAATGCGAGGCAGGGACATTTAAACAATCATGGAGTAGAAGTACAGAAAATTGTAGGGTAGTGATGTAGAAAATTGTAGGGTAGCACAATTAAAGAAAATGTTTAGCAGAGACAAATTAAATAAATAAATGCTCACGACTGTGCTGCAGTACAGTGGTAAGACCACGCGTTCCCACCTCTAGAAAACCCTCTTCAAAACACCCCTCAACCCTACAAACCCCCTTTACCGTCACCAAGTCATCCTGCAAAACGTTCCACTCCCTAGCTGACCTCACAACTGCCTACCCCGCTCCATTCTCCTCCACACCTTGTCAATCTTCGGCTGTTGCTACCTCTCTCTCTCTATACCCCTTCCCTTTAGTTAGGTGACAACGTAACCATCCCCATCCTCTCTCCATTCACAATTCTTTACATTCTGACCAATCTTTCAACTCTCCTTCTGTTATTCAATGTACTCCATCCAAATTTCTTCATCATTACAGATGGCCTATCATTTCCTTCCTCCTCTCCATCCTGCCCCTGTCTTCTCCACCTACCCTTCACCCATCTCGCCACCCTTCTCTACACCATTTCCATTTCCTACACTTCAACTTCCATGTACAGGTCCCACACTGTAGCGGCATACTCCAACATTGGCAGTGCCATTGTGCAATATGCCCTTTCCTTCGCCTCAAAGCTAGCCTCATTCTGTACCATTCCCAGCAAACCTAAAGCTCTTGCTCTTCTCCCCTTCGTAACTACACTCTCCACCTGTTTTGTCCACCTAAGGTCAGTTTGCAGCAAAACCCTAGATACTTATATTGTGTAGCGTCTTCTATCTCTTGCCCATCCCATCTGTATATGACTCTGCTTATCACTCCTTTCCTAGTAAACCTTACTTAGTCTTGCAAACATTGATCTTCATATTGTTTTCCACAATCCAAAAACACATCCTGTCATTGCCTGCCTGCAAGTTGACCCCACTGCCCACCACTGAGTATAAAACACTGTCATTTGTAAACAATATTATTTTACCACTAATCCTAATACCGCACCATTCGCCATAATGGTGAACAATACTGGCCCGAGCACACTTGCCTGTGGCATCCCTGATGTCACCTCGCAGTCTACTACATCTCTCCTTTCACCCTTTGCCACCGTCCTTGGAGGAAGTCCCCAATCCACTTCTATTTCATTTTGTCTATTTGTCTCACTATTCTAGTTCTCATTTGCTTCAAACACTGACAAGTACTGAGCCTGCAGCATATAAGCTTTCTCTCTGTCATTTGTCGTAGTTAGTCCATTCATGCCTCTCAGTGTTTGGATCCCTTCCCCAACCCCCTTACCTTCTTCAGACATTAAAAATAATCATGAGATAGAGGTACCGTACAGAAAAATTTAGGGTATTGGGCTAAGCACAGAATTGTACAGTAAGGGCTCAGGAAATGTGAGGAAGAAATATTAAAAATTATGGGGCAGAGGTAAACAAAATTGTAGGTATGTACACTGGCTATGTTAAGCAAGGATATTAAATGTCATGGAGCAGATGTACAGAAAATTGTAGGGAAGGATACTGTTGTTGGCTAGAGGAACAGAAAACTGTGGGGTAGGGTACAGTTGGATAGATGCACAGAAAGAAAATTGTGGTGTAGGACAACTAAAACATGAAGGGGCAGGGTCATGGCAGATTTACAGAAACTTTCAGGATAATCCCAACAAATTGTAGAATTGTTGCATTTTTAAAAATTTGTGGCAGTCACACAAAAGTCATGGGGCAGTGTTAGGTGAATTCAAAACTGTGGGGCAGGGGCGTAAAAACCATTGATTCAGCCTGTCCGTTTATTTCGTTGATTAAGTTATTTTTTTTTTTTCAGTAAACCACGATGGAGCAATTTAAACAATATGGATATGAAAAATCACTGGGAAACTGTGAATATTTATAGTTTTCAGTAGAGAGCATATATTTATGTGAATGAGCTAAACTTATACCAATGTTATCAGAGTTGCAAAGTAAGAATTCTGCTCATTTGCACTATTTACGCATATTGCGAACGTGATAAAATTTGAAAATACTATTTTAGAAGTTTTTTTAAAAGTACCTATTGTAATCTTTACTCTTTGATTTTTTTAAATGAATATAGATGTGTGAATGTGTTGTAGTGCGTCTAAGCTTTTTCTGTGATAACATATTACACTGGTAAAATACAGAACACTGATAAAACCATCTACACAGAGAACACGTAATTAGAAAGAGCAAAGAAGGAAAATATAATTACAATAAAAATGAATTTAGCGGATAACAGGTGCTATTCCCTACACTGTAAATAAAATCAGTGAAAATTACCAGTAAGTACTGCTCTCAACCAGATACAACAAAACATATTCACAGCACTCACAAAAGCTTAAATATGAAATAATAATTGCAGAAACTGTAGTTAAAGTTCTATTAAGAAAAATAAATCTGTAATTCAATCTTGCGTGGCTATTACATTTAAATTTTGCTCAGTCGGTAGAATTTAAGACTCTAAAATTATCTCAGACCTCTGGTTAGGCTTAGGTTCTCCTCAATTAATTGCCAAAAAAATGTAGAAAATTAATATATCACTTTGAAACGTAAATAAATAATGTTGGAGTCTAAAGCAATACAATGTAAGACGTTTACACTGAAGACAGTTCATAGAAGTTATAGTAAGGCTCGTAAGCGTCTGTGTTACGCGTCATCCCTCGTCGTCTTCAAGTTCACTCCAAACTAAATTGAAATTAACATAAAATTGCCTCTTCTGAACCTGGCAAACTTTTAAAACGACTTCTTGGACCTAGGATCCGCTCCAATAGATCCCTAAATTTACGATGACGGCAGGATCGGCATCCCAGCAGAGAAGCCTGCCGTGGGACGACATGCCCTAGGAGCTTTCCAAGAAGAAGTGACGCTAACTTAAAACTCGTTTGCGGAAATCGCAAAAGAGAAAATATCACAATTTCTCATACTAAGAGGAATGAAAAAAAATATTATAGTTACTGATCACAGTAATCAAGGTTTTCTTTAACTTCCGTGCGTCACAGCCCACTGATAAATATATAAACACAAAACAATATTACAAGAAATATTAAAAATTTGAAATTATTAAAATGTGACAATTCTTGTACTGAAAATTATGGCTTTAAATATATAACATATGACTTTAAATTACATTTAGCATCAATCACAAGAAAAATTAATAAAGTACATCAAATAGATTAATTACATAAATTAGGAATATTTAATTTAGAAAACAATAAATTAAAAATGTAGGTGGAATACTGTGGACATACTACACTATTATGACGTGAAAGGTGGCCTTTCTCTCCAGTGATGGAAGCATCTGACTCAAGCGGCGCCTTTATAACTGCGGTGAGCTTACGTCTGAGCTCGTCGATACATTCCGCCTCCCCTACCTGGACACCTGCCGCGGCCAGATTCACCATGAGGGCTGCCATCTCGATGCGGTAGATCCAGGACGTCATTGTAAAACTGTAACACAAAACTAAAACGAACAGCACACTGCCCAAAATAGTCGAGTGGCGCAGGGTTGATGTGTGTCTTTTCTGTTGTTACAAGGGCCAAGCGACAAGGAGGCGCAATATAGATCGGGCCTAGCCGACGGGGCAAAGAGAGGGCCCTATCAACCCTGTACCACTCTGCTTTTTCACTGACAGCATGCAAAATAATTTGCAAATTTAATCCTGTACATTTACTGGCCAAAGCTTTCAACAACGATATGTTATCAGGAAATACTTTCAAGGCAACCACGCTATAAACCAGGTTGGGACATGGATAGTAAGTGCTCGTATCCACATGTTTCATACCCCAGTCAAAACACAGGTCATGGATATGTGGCATTTTCAGCAGCTATTTGTTCCGGACCTCCAAACATTTTCCACACACTGTCACTCAATGCCCGTACTATATTCACTGCTTTCATGTCTCTTTATTGGAGCATGATCATAAACTTACTGAAACCATCTATCAAGATCAATATACAATTATTACCTTTTATAGAACGCGGAAGCGGCCCAAACATATCCACGTATATTCTTTCCCATGGCCTTTCCGGTATTTGCCCTGAATGGTACCCCACTTTGCTATTCAAAGGTTGCTTTGCCAGTTGACATTCCCTACACGTCTTTACGTGTTCCCCAATATCTTTATTCATCCTGGGCCAAAAAAACTCTTTCCTAATAGTCTGCCGTGTTTTCATCACTCCCATGTGTCCTCCTACCGGAGTATCGTGCAAATATTTAATGATAATTCCAAGAGCCTTAGTAGGAACGAACAACCTTTTCCCCGCTCCTATGTCGTAGTACAAAATATCCTTCTCCATGCTTAAATCCGTCCTAACACATTTAAGTATTTTTCATTTAATTGTTTACACAGATCATCTTCCTCTTGCATTCTTGAATATGAACAATTGCCTCAGGAATACTCTTAATCATCATAGCACATTCCTGTTTCACTTCATTTATTTCCCTACTACTATCGTGATCACAGTTGAGACCTTTTTTCCTGTATCTCCTTTCTCGGCTATCAAAATGCTATTTTCAAATATCATGCTGGAAATGCGGTCTCCATTTATACAATTATCATAGCTAATTTCCCATTTCCTGTGGAAAACAGCCGAAGGCACAAATATCTCATCACTATTTTGGCTACCCTCCAAAACTAATTTCGTCTCCTTACCCACTTGCCTGACTACTTTCAGCGTAGTCGCCTTTCTGTCAAACCTATCAGTTTGCAACCCCAATACAACCTTCACAATCTTTTCGGCATCTCCCAGATATTGTAACACGTTCTCTACGTTAGGAGCCGGAAAAGGGACAATATGGACCCTACAGTTCACCAGGCGATAATCAACCACCAAACGATATTGGCCTGATCATTTCATGGATACCAAAAATGCGGCCGTAGCAAACTCAGAATTGAGTTTATAACAATTCTGTTTTCCTTCAAGCCCTGCACAATTCTCCTAAATTCGTGTAACTTCGGAGGCGCACACTGATATGGCTTACACCGAACGGGCTCCTCATTACTCACTTTAATTTTATATGGGTAATCCTTACAACAACCCAGTTTCTTCGTAACTACGTCTGAATACTCAGCCAAGTCTTGGAACTTCGTACGTTCCTCATCTTCCCATGCGTCTTTGCCCTCGACGCGAGTACACATTATCAAATCACTCCTTGCATTTACAAACTTTATTCCTTCACTTTCTGAGTCAAAACCAAATTTTTCCGTGTACTTCGCGTAAAGTGTACGCGTGGGAGGGTATCAGAATTAATGTTTTCTGAATGGCGTTTCTTTTTTAAAGTGTCGTCTAACCCTCGTCGTACCAGTAACTATGTGTCTAGCTGCATACACGTAAAGAGCTAATACTACATTTACGTCAGTTTATTACATGCAGCTCACAGCAGGGGCGTAATTTAGGCTACAAGGGGGGGGGGACAAATGCCCCCCCCCTGGATTTAGAATTGTATGTGTATAAATATATTTTTTGTAGTTTTTAATGTAAATAATGCTAACTTAAGTACATAAAATTGAAGTTTTATTATTAAAGTGTCTAATTTATACATGCTTAATTAATAAAAAAGATGCAACAAGATCACTGACGCCAGAAAACAAAATCTTGCTCCCCCCCCTAGAAAAACCTGAAATGAAACCCCTTGCTCACAGTAAAGTAAACACTTTGAAAATGATTTCGTCAATACTTTAAAGAATAAAAAAAAAAAAAAAAAAAAACCATGAGGCTAATAAAACCTGGCACAATCCAGAAATATTTTGTCCATGAGTAACGATTGATTTTAAAGTGCAGTCGTAACCTAACTTTAACGCCACACGTCGCTCCATTCGCAACATAGAGTGTGAAACCTTCCCCAGTGCTCATTCCCGTTCCTAATTCAGGACATTTCTCTACTAACCTACTGGCTTCTTCCTGACTGATAAAACAACTCGCCGCTCCCTTTTCTAACAATGCCTCTATTAGTTCATCTTTAACTTTTACAGGAATTATCAACTTAATTCCCCCTAAGGAATTTTTTGCCATCACCACTATTACTTCATTTTTTTATGTTTACGTTCACCTTTCCCCTCTTTAAAATCACACTTCAAATGACCCGGTTTCCCAAAACAATAACAAACCATTTTCTCTGTGGTTGATCTACATAGACGCGCAACGTGTCCTACTTTTCCTCAATTAAAACACGTAATTGCAACATTGCCACATGCCTGGCGCTCCATATCGCTGCTACCACTACCTCCGTGCATTGCGGGCAGTCTATTCTCACGTACTTCAGGCGCGCATTTTCCACAACTTCCCTGTTTCGCTGCTTCATACTTGCCGCCTGTCTCTGCCTCGTGCAACGCATTAACATCTGTTATTCAAGTTAAGCAAGCACGCTCTTCCTTGGACGCAGTAAGAAGGTTAATTAGTGCAAACGAACACGATTTGCTAAATTTTTGCATTGAAGTTGATCGCATGGTTGCCTTGAAAGTATTTCCTGATAGCATTACATTGTTGCAAGCGTTGGCTAGTAAATGTACAGTATTAAGTTTGCAAATTATTTTGCGTGGTGTCAGTGAAAAGGAAGAGTGGAGCCGTGTGAAAGTCAATTTGTGGACTTAGTTCTGTTCGAGACGTGCAAAAGCAGATTCGGTTTAAAAAAAACATGTTAAGCGTTTTTAGAACCCGGGTGAGCGGGTGTTGGAATATATGCAGGCGGTGATAGATTGTATCTCTGCGTTCGGCCTGGATTACACCGAAAATGAAATTGTAAATATTCTGAATAGGAACATATCGCCTTTTACCCAGGGTCTAAGTGTGGGGCATGCTATTCTGAGGAGTTTGGAGGAATTTCGAGCGTGGGCTGTGGTGGTTGATAATCATGTGTACTTAGTTGTGTTGTACGAGGCAGAGACAAGCGGCAAGAATAAGGCAGCGAACCAGGGAAGTTGTGGAAAATGTGCGCCTGAAGTATGCGAGAATAGATTGCCCGCAATGCATGGAGGTGATGGTAGAAGCGATATGGAGCGCCAGGCCCGTGGCAATGTTGCAATTACATACAACACGTTGCGCGTGTATGTAGATCAATCACAAAGAAAATGGTTTGTTATGGTTGTGGGAAACCAGGTCATTTGAAGTGTGATTTTAAAGAGGGGAAAGGTGAACGTAAACATAAAAAAAATGAAGGAATAGTGGTGATGGCAAAAAAATTCCTTAGGGGGAATTAAGTTGATAATTCCTGCAAAAGTTAAAGATAAACTAATAGAGGCATTGTTAGATAAGAGGGCCACGAGTTGTTTTATAAGTCAGGAGGAAGCCAGTAGTTAGTAAGAAATGTCCTGAATTAGGAACGGGAATGAGTACTGGGGAAGGTTTCACACTCTATGTAGCGAATGGAGCGACGTGTAGCGTTGAAGTTAGCTTTTGACTCAGAAAGTGAAGGAATAAAGTTGGTAAATGATAAGAGTGATTTGATAATGTGTAATCGCGTCGAGGGCAAAGACGCATAGGAAGATGAGGAGGAATGTACGAAGTTAAAAGACTTGTTGGCCGACCTTGTGGATCTGATGGATCCGGCAGAGCTAGAAAAAATATAGGATGTAGTTTTAAATAACTTGTGTGACTAAACAAGCCCATCTAAGTAAGCTAAAATTGTATCACCCACAAAATGTACATGTAGAAACATAAGGCCCTAGGTGATGAGTAATATTTTATCAAGTTTTGTGTGTATAGCTGCAGTAGTGGATGGTGATATCTTAAAGAGCACGTGTTGCATATGGCGCTGTTTACGCAAGACACGTGTGGGGTGGTGTTTTGGTTGGAAAGACTTTAGTCTGGCAATTGAGCTTGTCTTTGGTGCTAAGAGTTTCTTATCTTGTGAGGTTGTGTCTTTCTTCTTTTCTACTAGAATTCTACTTGATCTTTTGCATGTTTTTATGGGGGCTGTTAAGTGTTTGTATATTCTATCGTTATTTGAGCTCGTGGTTAGATGTGTACGATGAGAGCGACACCTGTGATATTAGAGTGTAAGATCTTGCGTATAGTACCTGAAGTATTGTGGTTCAAAATAAAGTTGGTTATAAGGTTTTGAAATGTTATTTGGAGAATTTTAAAACATATTTTAAGGGGGATTGTTGAGACCTGTTCGTCTAAGGAGTGACGTCCTTGTGAACGAGACCTGTAAATGTGCACTAAGTATATCTCGTATAATATGAATGTGTTATAATATCGGTGTTTTGAACGTAATGTTGGTATACTCATATGTAAAGGTAGTGTAAAATTGTAAGGTGAAGTGTTGCTATCTGGGGCAACGAACTTCCTTGAGTTGTAATTAGGTAGAGAGCGGCTAGGGGCGCGGAGTGTCCAGAGCTAGCCCGAGCACGGCGGAGTTCAGTGTAGTAGGTCGTGGTTGCTAGTCAGGGTCGGCTGAGTTACAGCGGCATGTTCAGACAACACAGCTCGTGAAAGTTGACTGTGGGTCTTGTAAGAGTCGTGTTGATAGAGGACGCAGAGTTGAGGTTACGAGTATTGGAATTAGCGAGTATATGAGGGAAACCATACAACGTAACTGCTACATGGCGATTTTGCCTTATACATGTGCGTGTTGTCTGACTGCAATACTACATTGATGAATGGGTTGGTGGCAGACCCATTTCTACTGTTCGTAGTATACGAGGCTGATTAAGGACGAGGAGGACGCAGATCAGGAGACGTGGACGTCAGCGGTATCCAATACTTGGGGCCCAGGTTCGTGTCTTCGACGAGGAGGACGCAGCTAATGGGACGTGGACGCCGGCAGAATCCACTACGTGGGTACCGGGTGCAAGTCCAGGATGAGTGTCTGTGCCCAGAAGGTAGACCCACCACATGGAGACGGGGTCGAGTCCTGGTCGTGCAGCAGTAGCCAGCGGGAAATCGTTCCGCGGAAATGCAGATACGGTGACGACAGAATTCACGGTGCCAATTAATTGGGCACGTAATTTTCAGTGAAATGGTGACGGAACCGCTCAACTCAGTTTACGTAACTTTAGCAGCTTTAAATTTAATACTGATAAAAGTACTAAGAAGTGGATTGTATACCCATAGTATAGCCGCAAACTGCTTCTTACTTAAATGTGTTTAACTGTGTACACTATACATACGTTTATTTAATACCGAAGTTCATAACACACACATGATCCTAAAACCATTTGTAAAATTGAACCTTTCATGTCTTGTGGTAATAAGGGCTAGGTTTGATGTGTGCCTTTTCTGTTGTTACGTGGGCCAAGCGACAGGGAGGCGCAATATTGATCGGGCCTAGCCGACGGGGCAAGGAGAGAGCCCTTTCAATTTCTTGACTCCGTCATCACCACAGAGGCGACATGAACTAACATCTCGACTCGACTTGAATTAATTAATGTAAAACCTAGAGCCAGCAATGGCCTTTCTGCTGCCGCTCTCCTCATCGTCCCTTGTAATAATCATAACAAAATGTAGAAGAATACAAAAAATCAGAAGCGTTAATCCACCAGCTAATCAGCACTCGGCAAAACCAGTTCAATACCTCGCGGGTTTCGCTGTGAGAATGGATATCTGGATAGTCATAGAGCAAATAGCCAGTCATGATCTGAATTGCAAATAATCGGGGCGTATGCTCGAGTTTTCAGTCGCATGCGTGTTGGAAGAAAAATGTTCGTTTTCCGGACATGGAAACTGTTTTAACGTTCTTTTAAGTAAAAATAGAAAAAACCTTTCTCCATGTCCTAAAAATACCATTCAGCTTCCAAACCGCATGCGACTAAAACTTCGCGCATAGTCCTCAACAAATAAAATAACATAGGAAAATAAACAAATACTGACACATTACACTACACAGGTTGAGTCGGGAGGAAAGGTACGTGCATTGAGGAGTGATAGTACTGGTGATACTGAACAAAATGTTTCTAACAAACATATGCCTATTTTTTAACCGTTTCAGAGAAACCGAATGAAAACAACAAGGAACGGGAAATGTGCAGGTGTCGGTAAATCACATGTTTTGTTTAATTGTGTACATTTCCTTACAAAACATGTTCAAACACTCCACCAACAACTTCAATGCATTTTGCTGCTCTGATAGACAGCTGCTGTGTTGCTGATCTGAGCTCATTAGTACAAGGCTTTACTTGAGCACAAGCATGGTAAATACGAGCGAGAAGTTCCTCTCTTGTGTCCACCCTGCGCGTGTAGACTTAAAGTGACCTCGGTGAAGTTGAGCAGCAATTCGTCTCGAGCTAGTTGGGCTGCGTTCTAGTATCTGAAGATTGTTCTAAACTTCATTAAGAGCTTGTTGTACGGGACGTTCGGATACAAAATTTACGCTGAGAAGCGTACCACGGTCGCGCAATCCTGCAAACACCCTACTATCGGGAAGTCTGCGATTAGGAAATCGTCGTTCGTACTCACGAACAGCGGGTCTGGAATTTCCGTAGCAGAATTTGTAGACAAACATCATGTCAGCATACTCTGCATGTGTGAAGTCCTGTGGCATTTTTGACTACACTGAACTGTATTCACTGTACATGTAACAACACTGTAGTTCCCAATACTAGGGCAAGCACTGTAGGACTGAGACTGAGGTAAACAACTGCACCATGCTTAGAGCGCCACCGTGTGGAAATGTACAAAATACCACACAACATAAGATAACAGTAGCGTAATCTACCGTCACCTGCGCTTATCCCGTTCCTTGTGGTTTTCGTTAGGTTTCTCTGAAACAGTTAAGAAAAGGGTATATGTTTATTAGAAACATTTTGTTCAGAATCACCAATACTATCACCCCTAAAAGCATGTACCTTTCCCACCGACTCACCCAGTATGTGTAGAAAGTTTGAGGAAATTCGATCTACTATTTCAAAAGTTTTTAGACCAACACACACATGGACGCACACCTACACACACAGGCACACAGCCAGAAAGATGATCTCATAGTCATAAGTATACTTTTTTCTTCGGAAACTAGGCTAAAAATCTATATAGGTGCATGGGGTGGACGGTGAGATAAAATTTTGCACTGAGGCATAGAGGATACTTTAAATTTAGTGAAATTATTTAATTTTTCAAAATGTTTTTAAAAATACGAAAATTCATTAAGAAAATGAAAGAAAATTACTGAACTTTGTCCCTTTTAATAAAATTATCTTTATAAATTTACATGAAATTAAAAGTGGCGTAGAGTTTTATCAATAACTTTCAATAAAACATTTAAAATAATTAAAAAAAATAGGTTTTTGAAAAGTTGTCTGAATATGTACATTTTACGAATGACTGAACCCTTCTGAATTATTTGTGTACACATCAGAATATTAAATAAAGTGCATCTAAGTACACTTCAGTAAACCGATTTAAATCACAAACACTTTATTTACTTCAGTGGCGTTGCATGCGATGCTTCTACTACGTACATTACCGTATTAAATTGAAAACCACGCGAACGAAGTAGTATGGAGCAATCTAGACAGCATTCATATTCACCTTAACTTCATACGCACATAGGTATATATTCAATTACTGATTACTTTTCAAAATAGTGGCAACGATTACGTTACTGGAGTCGCATTATAGTAGTTACATACAACCTGTCTCATGAAAGAATTCCATATTTTGACATTTCTCTTCTGAGAAATGTGCCTGGCTATTCCATTGTTTGGAGATTTAAACCTACCTGGCTTCCTGGAAAAGTAGTCTACACAATCCTGTTTACAGACCTCACTTCTCAGAAGGGAACTGTCAAAATGTGGAATTCTTTCATGAGATAGACTATATATGCATTAATTATAATACGTTTTCAAACACTTAACACACACGCATAACCCAGCGACACAAAAATCCTACATGTTGTCGTTATTTACGTTGTCAGACTCTGTACTTCTGTAAGTACACAATTAACTACAAAACAACAGTTATTGGAAATATTTCCTGACATACTTGAAAATATTAACGCTACAAATTCAACACATTAAGGCGTGTGTGTACGCATGTGTGTTTATGTGTGAATAGGTGTGTGAGTGTGTGTCTGTGTGCTAAAGTGTATCCTTCCAATGTGTTACATTTCTTGCAATTTTTGGAATTTTTGTTTACCTAGTGCTAGCGAGGCGTAAATAATATTTACGTTTATTGCGTAGGAATTAACCAACAAAATAGAAATTTTTGGACATTAAAAATGCTTCAATTTCTTTCTTAAGGGGGATGATTCCCTAAATAAATAATGTTAAAATGAACTTGAAATTATTTATTTTGTACTAGACATAAATGACAAGTATTGGAGAAACATAATTTTTTTTAGAAAAAAAAAATTTAATATATGTTTTGACACTTTTAAACGAACTTTGCATGCTAATTTTGCAGCCATTACAGCAAGAATCAGAATTAAAAATTCTTACTAATTACTGCATTCACTTGCTAGATTAAAGTACGAAAAAGTGCGTGTCACATTCTGTTTTTAAAAACCGTTGTTTGAAACAGTTTCCTGATGCATTTTACATGCTAATGTAAATGCATTTTTTCATAATTTTTTGTTACGTAATTTCAGTAGCAAATTTAGACACTATAACCAACGATTTGAAACAAAAATACTACACCGTATCGTACTGTTGCATTTAAATGAATATTATAAGCAATAATATTGCAGTTTGTTAAACTAGTTCACGAAATTTAGACATAAAATCAAATGTATGTAACGATGTGTTAGGTTGACTACAAGTCCCCTGTGAAGTGCTTCCATCTGGCGAGAAAGACAAGAAATATTTGAACTGTACGAAAGCATGTCCCCCCCTTCCTACCTCAACTTTCGGACAAGACCTGTGTCACGTACAGTTGGTAGAAGGGCGGGGAGGTGGGGCGCGAGACTGCAGCATCAAGAGCGTGGGAATAAAAATTCTTGCAGCGACTGGCTAACACTGTTGCCATATCTTTCGAAGGTTGCCACAAGAACAGTACGGCCCATGTGCCTGCCAGCCGTGTAGGCAGGCAGCTGAGAATGTGAGTTGTTTAGTGTAACGCTTTCCTCTAAGGTTTCTATTATTTACATTCATTTATTTGCAACATATTTTACTGCTAAAGTAATATTTTTTAACGATATTTTTAAAGAACTTAAAAAATTAACAACAGTTAATCAGACGAAACAACAAAGCAGGAGCGTAGCATCCGGTTTGTTCCTTAATAATGATATTAGTTTACTAGGAAGAAATTTATGTATGTAATATATTTCATAAAAGTATATAATATATCACTTTTACGTAATCCGTAATGATAAGAAAAAATTAAATTATTCATATACTTTTCGAAACACATTTATGTTTATTTTATTTTTCGTTTACTGAGGAAATTAAACAGTAGCGTAGTTCCTAAACTGAACACAAGCTGTGTTGCTAAGAGTAGTTCAAATACCTACATCTACTTGAAATTCCCGCTTTCCTAAATTACAAATTGGTAAGTTCTGACACTGCTAAAACGTAAAGTGGTGCAAGTACAAGCATACTTATCACGCTTGTGTAACATTTGTTTCGAATATAAACTATTTTTTTTTTCAAACGAAATTTGAGTTAGCTCAAGATATGTTTCTGAAAGACACACAGTAAAATAACAAATTGTAAATAGCACAGATTTTAGAGGAAGGCGTTACACTGAAAAACACATATATAACACTTTACTATGAATACATACACTTAGTTTATTTTGAACATTAACTTTGTACTTTTCGTATAAACATTGAGACAGAACTGTATTTATGCAAGACGCCGCACTTAAAAACACACAAGTTACTTTATATTACACTGCATTGAAAAGCATTCCGTAACATTTGTTTTGATCATAAACTAAATATTTTTTGTGCAAATTTTCAGACAGTGAAAAACATAGAGTAAAATTTTCCGCGTGCAAAAATCGCATACAAATTTCATTCAAATACAGTACTGTTCCTATTTTAATAATGATTTTGCTTATGCACTGTTGCTGAAAATAAGACAAGGCAATCGAAATTAAAAAAAATAAAAATAAAATAAAATAAAATTCCTCTTACCTCAGTTCACAGCAATACATATGAAGTTTCAACTGTCGCTTTCAAGAGTTTCAATTTCATATTCGTGATATGACGAAGCCTGATGATGAATGTCCTGGTAAACACAAATTTTTGCAGCGCTATAGATTCTACGGACGGAAACTTAGGCAATATCATTTGAAAAATGTGTTTTCACGATTCCTTTCTTTTTAACTAAAATCTGTTCGCGACATAAGTTAAACAATCACTCAGCAGTTGCAAAAATACTTATTTTTTTCTGACGTTACAGCCAATCCACCAGGGTTTAGTGCTTCTATCCATCCTCCAGAAAAAGTACTGCAATGAATATTTTCAAATAATTGCAAAATAGTACAAAATACTAATTTATATAAAATTTAATATTTCCCTACCATTTGAAATTGATGAAATAGAATCATACAGAACATTTGTTGGAAAATTTAGCTACATATCTCGCGCTGTATCTCGGTACTTCTTTATCTTGTATTGAAATTTCAGCCAAGCCCTTGTCATTCACAGATGTTTCATTATTGTCTATGTCATGGTCACGGCCGTAGAAGAACAGGTCTGGACACTCGCCTGGATATTTGACCCCCTTGTTGTTTGGCTGTAGTTCACCAAGTTACCGAGAATATTGTGTTTTATTGGCGCTGATGTTACGGCGGTCGGACTAAACTCCGCCCACTTCCTTTCCGCTAAAATAAACAATTTATCAAAACGTATTTTTTATCAATTTACGAAATACTTTCTT
>PNEQ01059037.1:0-24461 GCA_003012365.1 Medauroidea extradentata | reverse complement strand
GAGATGCCGGTGCAGCTTGGCTGCCTGCTGCACCCATTGCCATTTCCCAGTACTCAGCATGTGTGTACTCCATGGCCGGTGCGACACGACTGTGCTCCGCTCTGCACTTCGTCATATGGCGGTACATAGCTTCATGCTGTAAGGTACAGTGTTGCCATGTCACCGCACTTACGACATGTACAATTAACAGTCGGATCGACGAGCCTATGATTGCTGTCCAATTACAATCGTAATAACATCATACGTCACAATGTAAACATGATAGGTGGTTTCATCTGCTGAACGATGCTATTGCGTCCTGTGACATTACATGTGTGTGGCAGCCGTTTTTGTTTGCCCGTTTTTTTCGAAATCCGAACTCCTACCGAGTTTTTACCCAAGTGTACTTTGTGCTTCGTTTTCACCATACAACACCGCTACAGTGTCCGTATCCGCGAATTACATGACACCCTGTATATATATATATATATGTATTTATGGACTATGTGTGTATATACATATGTGTGTGTATCGTCTTATTCGTATTTGGATTCTGTACAATATGCAATAAATTTTAGCACACAGCTAAATTCATTTTTTACATATACTTGGCAACAGCACCTGCTTAAAAAATGAGTGGTTATAGAAGTGTGTGTGAGAATAAGAGAGGGAAAGCCCATATAATTCCACACTGCAATCTAAAAGTGGGGTGCTCTATAGTCGTAAGTAGAGATGTTGCGATACTACTGATATGATACTGGTATCGATACTTTCCTTTCGATACCAGGTATTTAGGAATCGACACTAATTTCGATACTTTACCAGTATCACATCAGTAAATGATTCGATACTACTACTTGTTCGGCACCTTATTTCGATATTAGTTTTAGCTATTAAGCTCAAATATGTTTACCAAACTGCTACTATATATACGTATATGTGTTTTAACATTAATGAAATAATTTGAAATGCAAATTATTTTCAATCTCTTATTTAAGAGAATGTCGAAACATGTGCTGCGCTCTGTACTTTTAAAGAAAGCAGCCGATCCAAAATAACATTGAAGAGCCATGGAAATAAGAAGGATCTAATTATTAGGCTCATAAAGATAGTATTGTGTATATATAAAATTATAATATGTAACCATTTAGAACTTTTAAAGAAATTATTTTAACACAAATAACTTGCTTAAAAATCAAATACTATAAATATTGTATTCTGTATAGAGCACTACGACCAACATTTCTGATAATTACCCTTCTATTTCACTGTAAAGGTTTGGGGGATTAACCTAATTCTTGTTATTCAACTTTTTCACGATACAAACATTGTGTGTGATGTTTTGTGACTGAAGTGTTGTGGTCGGTTAATAAATGTTCTAAAATGGCACCTCATAAAAGTTATGTTTGGAGTAAATTAAAAAAAAATTAATAACACTTCAGTTTCGTGTAATACATGCGCCAAAGTTCTCAAATTTTCTAGGAACACAACGAATTTAAGGAAGAACTTGCATTAGCATTCTTCATTACGTTCTTCAGATCAACTAAGAAACGGTAAGGGCTCAGTCAGCTGTTTATTTATTTTTAATTCCGTGGATCCCCAAATAGGGATGTGAAACTTGTAATTTAAGTTAGATACATAAGTTGGGTTTATTATTTAGTGTAGTGCAAGTTTTTTCCGGTTCATACATGTTGTGTGATTATTATTTTGGAAGTTTTGTCGGAACACTACCTTCAAAACCACTTACAAGTGGTTAGCTATGCCTACAGTTTCTCTCTCCACACTTATTTTCAGAAGTTTATTGCTACACAATATTTAAAAATAAGGTTTTACATGCCCAGAGCTTTTACAGCAAACATTACAAGACTATAGAATAAAAATACACAAAGTTAAAGCCAATCTCTTTTTGTGATAGTTTAATAATCCAAATGAGAGTGTTTCTGTAGTTATAGAGACGCTGCCTGTTGATAAGTATTTTTAGCTATAAGAAAGTCATCTAGCTTTTAATATTAAGTGATTATTTAGTGTAGAAGTATCTGGTTTATAAGCTGTAGTGTTATTATTGTTTGTTTATATTTAGTTGTAGTGTATTGTAGGCTACATGTTTAGTAGTGCTTGTGGTACTGCAGTTCGGAAGTGTACTACTGTATTATAGGGTATTGGCTGTCAAATTAGGTTAAGTAATTATCGGTAGGTTAGAATTTTTATCGTAATTAGTAAAGTAATGGTTTAGAACTAGTAAATATTACAAAGTAAATGATAGCAGCAGGAAATAGAGTTGAATGTAAGGGGTGCGGGAGAGTGTGGAAGAAGGCAGATAGCGTGGTGCGTGCGACAGATACACTGAGCCATTTTTTCCATAGTCCAGCACAATGCAGTGCTCCATTAGGCATATACTTTCAGCTGAACACTGATGTACAAACAGTTTTGTGTGTGTGTGTAACACCACAAACATAGCAAAGATGCACACATACTGTTGTTGTGCAAACCACTACATGGATCAGAGGACATAGATTCCCCTAGTAGGACATGAGCGATTCAGCACCACACCAAGCATGGATGATCCAGTGGAAGTCAGGCAAACTGTAGAGTAGGCGCAGAAGGCGAGCAGCCGCATTGTAGAGATACAGACACACCTGGTCTGCTTTAAGACATTCCCATTGTTCACATCCAGGACGTCAGGCGGACGAGCAGGCATTCAGATAGGCAACCACACAGCTCACCAGCCAGACAGGTCGGCAGGTGGACAGATAGCCAAGCATGAGTAGTCTCAATTTTTCTATCATAACTTTAACCATGCAGAGGAATGCAAAAATGACCCCACTGCAAAGCTGTGATACCATCTATGTTGATGTAAAGCTTATCGTCAGTTACCGACAACGCTACTTTGGATACATGTTCTGTATAGACATGACCGTGCGACCGGAAATTATATTTGGTGCCCCAGAACCATGAATTTTGAATTAGACATTCCAAATATCATTAAACATGAGCGTGTTCAGCACATTACCCTTTACACATTTAGCTTTACATGTGTATTTCCCGTCCTGTAAGGTGTAAGCGTAAAGTTTAGGGTGCATACCTACAAAGGTCATAACACTTGAAACACACTCGTTTAAACAAGAAAAACCTTGGTGATTATCGGGCGCATAGTTGGAAGTGTCAAAACGTGTGGCCAAATGAGGAGCTATGCGAGTGTACACATCGTGACAGTGTACCTCGTAAATCAAACTGTCGGTATCGCAATACATCAGGTGTAAGAAGGGCGATGAAACATTTGTCGCATAAAGTTATAATGGAAACCGTACAAATACAATTTAGAAAGGTCGAGAACTGCAAAATCGGTGTACAATGATTTATTGAAGGTAATAACGAGCTTCTCCATCTCGATTAAAACCAGCTCATCGGCGAGGATTTATCGCAATTTGACTGTTAGACGCCCAATCAGTTCTGCCGCACCATATATTGTGTCGTACCGCATAACGACACGCATATCACAATCCCGGCGAACATATTGAAGGTACTTGCAATTAATGGAATTACACATTAACTTAAAAAACGATTTCTTAAACTCATTCGCCGCCTGAGCACGGCTGACCAGGTTTAAAACCTAATGTAAGGGGCCATCCATTCACTCTGACCAAAACGCAATACACTACAAAACAGCACCGTACGCCAGGTAGTGCTTCAGTGTTTGCCCACACATAATTCTTCCACGGTTATAAAGAGAGCAAGAGTTTTTCTGTCGAGACGTTTGGTGGTATGCCATTGATTGCTGCAAGAGACAGATCAGATAGCACATCGTGATATTCCTCTGTGAACATCAAATCAACCTCCGCGAAAAAGAACGAGTCCCCTTGTGTATCGATAATGGCGAATCCCAATTAGATAATTCATTCGCTGGAACCCATGGAAAATTAGAAAAAGGAAGCTTCGACATCACTGTATGACTGTACATACCATTGATGTCAAAGTAGCAGATGTAGGGTGACAGGATGGAAGGGTCTTAGTCCTCATCCATGTAAATATTGTTGGCAGTTGCATGCCTTTTACTCACTTGAGTAATACATCCTCGAATCCCATGTTCAACAGAAATATATTTATAAGCGCAAACACGTGTGCCAACAAACATGTACCCATATGTAAATACTGCAAGGCATACTTCATTAACGTAAAACAGTTGAACGCATTCCAGGCAGCCTGTGCGTGCATGTAATCACTCTCGCTCACACCCTCGCCCCGCATTACATTTTAGAATACGTTCCTAGGAGGCAGGGAAGTCTCACATAGATTTACCATAGACAGCACGTGGTGGTATGGAAATACTCCCTTTCTTTGCGCCAAATCAAACTGAACGTCATCTGGAAACTGCGCCCTGGTGCATTTTAGCTGGTGCGACACTAGAATGCCAGCTAAAGAGTCCAGCGATGCTGTCATGAAGTTAAAAGAATCTATAAATCTATGACGTACTGTGCGTATGCCTCCTTGTGCAGTGTTCCCATAGGGAATATATTTTGTGATACACTTGTAACTCTCCATAGTGTTCCCAATGACATTATTATCGCCTGGGTTTGCCACAACCACACTGCCGTCTGCCTGTGTTACACGGTGAGAGGCCAGCGGATGCATGAGAATATGACCATCATAATTTTGCATGTTGTAGAAAACGGCTACGAACTGATTCTTTGTAAGACGGAACTGTAAATTAGACTTGTGCACGTATCCTCTAAATTCACCACTCAGGTGGTCATGGCCAAGTACAATTTTGTCTGAAGCATTATGCAAGTCCTTCTTGCAAATGTGACATTTTATCTGACTCGCGAGCCAGACCCTATCGGCCGCAGTCACTACACAACAGACACAACGTACGGTACGTGTTCATTCACAACCAGTGCTAGAACCGCCATCTTGTGGCATACATGTAGCCATGTGTTGCAAAAAAAGTTACAGTGTCGCAATATGCTACAAAACACATTCTCTGCTGCATAGAAAAGTTTGTGAATTCAAGTCACTTATCATCCTGGCTAGGGAATGTAGCTCGTACAGCAGAGTGTTGTTTACACTGCTCAGTGTGTGCAGTGAGTCTGTACTCGCTAGAAAAATACTGAAGACAGTACTGGCATATCCAAATTTTTCCTGTATATTTCGTCAAATGACTGTGTACAAGACGAGCTAGATTTTTTACAGTTACAAAGTGTAAATGGGTAGAACATTCACTGGCACGAAGTGCCAAAACATTTACGTGGCACTCTCTTCGCAAAGGAGATATGTGAAGAGGAACTATGCGAGTCTCAGTCGCATTAGTGCATGTTCCATCAATAATATCTGTATCTTTGTCAACGCAACCGTACACATTTCTAAATATTATTCATCTCCTCGAAACACGACACCTGACATAGCATTGTAGGGAAAGTCATACCAGTCGTCTTAAGGACCCTCCTAGGATCAGTGTAAGATGTGCACCTTTCACTATGACATGGTGCGGGATACAAATCTGTGAACACGCTGTACAAAAAACAGTCGTCGGTAGGACACTCTACATTGACGCAAGCATTCCTATTGCCAATAAACGCAGGGACTTTAGTGCGCACTGGGCCTACTGTGAATGGCCTATATTGAGATATATGCATGTTCAGTTGTAAGAGGAGCTTTAAAAAAGCCCACCCACTAATGCGCCCAGCAAACTCCGTGACGTAATTTATAAGTGCGGGAATGGGTTCACCTGCATCTGCGGACTAGAGAAGCACTTGTGATTTGGAAGAAAAATGAAATGTGTCTGTGGTAGTTTCCTCGCCAACCCGCCTTTAATAAATTTACCACTCAGAGACAAACACTTTAGTAGGATGGTGATGCCTCGAGAGTAAAGCCAGGAATGGCTCTTTACACCTGAAAAGAAATGTGTTCAAATCCATGTCACTTTCAACCCGACAATTACTGATATGCACGTCCACAAGCCAATTACCAAACACCGGCATCCAAGAGCGTGTAAGTGAGTCGTGCTGGAGATAAGCGCACTACAACAGCAGCTGCTGAGGTCGGGGCGACACGTGACGTACAAGCTTCACCAACATTCTGTACACAGATGCGCTTAGAAGGAAAAGACATCTTTAAGTTCCCGTTTATGAAAAAAAAAATAGATAAATTACACTGCCTTCTTTAACTAAATTTGCGAAAAGAAAAAATGTATGTGACATGTAAAATTAGCTATTGGATATTTCATTAGCTCATTGGATAGTGTGTTAAGAGTTAGACTCCAAAGATCCTGGGTTCAAATCCCCATCCAAGCAACTATTTTACTTCACATACACAGGTGCAAACTATTGACATGTAGAGTATCACTCTACCGTTATAGCACATAACTATGGAGGTGTCAGATCACATTACCCACACACACACACAGACACACACACATATATAATGTACATGCATTCAAACATGTAATGCTACATACAACCACAAATATGCACAAATACACACATAAAAGCACACACGCACATACATATATTCAATCATTCTGATACTCACCATTAATATTTAGTATGTAGTTGCGTGTAGACGTAACGAGATGCTACTTGTAGTTGCGTGTAGACATAAGACAAGTTGTTACAAGGTGGTGGTGGTGGTATGCACAATAATGTGAGATACATATATCACTCGCTTTTTATAACTCTTCTGTTCTTGTTTTCATTACACATGTTCCCTCTGACACTCCCTTCGAACTTGTGTTTATTAATGTATTTATTAATTATTTATTTATTTTGATTCCATTGAGCCCTCTTATGGTAAAACCTCTAGGCTATGGAACATGTCATGTAAATCATTACAGATCACAGTTTTACAAATAATTTTATACAAGAATTTACATTAAACAATCATTTACAATAAACAATTAGATTACAAACATTTTCAATAAGCACTTTGTCTACACAACCTCTCATACACGTGCATTTTAATATTCTTGGTAACAATAAAAATAATTATCTATTAAATATGATTTAACTTTCATCATAAATACTATTTTAGTCACGTCAAACTGCACTTTAATATCGCCTGGTAACATATTGTTACAAGTTTGAGACATTAACTTCAAATGTGGGCAATTCCCATGAGTTCTTTTGGGATAGAGGTCTTATAATTATAAATAAAAGAGTTAAATTAAGTACTGGATTTAATAGCTCACAAACCTATGAAATACACAAAACAGTAATCAACTATAACTCTCACAACATAATTAGTTATGCACACAATTACCACTGTGTCACAGAGACTTTTAAAGACTTTCACAATTAAAGCACAAAAAAAGTCTACCATCAATTAACTGAAAATTACAAATCACAATAAAATTCAGTCATATATCAAATCAACAGTCTTTCAAATAGGGACAATGTACAACCTTATCAGTCCGAAGTGGTGATGGCTCACCATGTGCTGCGCAGCACCCCGAGTGCACCGCTGTCTTCTCTCTTGAGGTCTTCGGTTCGACTCCCGTCGCGCACCTCCTCTTCGCCTGTCAGCCTGCCGCAGCAGTCCTCTTGTATCGCCAAACACTGCTCCGAAGGTAACCGCCTGCCGCCTCACAGTATAATCTGACGTCACCAAGATGTCTTCACCAGTCTCTCTCCACAGGCGTAGCACCTTCCTCTAGCACTACCAATAGCGAACTCTCCCCGAATTTGTCGATTCAGCCCTTATATATTAAGCAAAACAGTAGAGCAATTACCGCATCACAGGGGTCTAAAATGAGACATTTCATCATGTTTCGTACGTGATTTGAGTCACGTACTCTGCTTCGCAGGGTAAAAGCGCAGTTGGGACAGATATCTATTACGTAGTTTCGGCGGGATTCCCACTATGAGACACCCGGGCTTTGAGTCATGGGCCAGCGCTGAAGGTGTTTCGACACAGGCCCCATACAGCCCGCCCTCAGAAACACAGCATGCAACACTGCCTCCTCCTTAAGTCTGTTCGTCCCGAACAGACACAACAACCTCAGGTCCATCATAGACAGCTAATCTGTCGATGTGTACAACTGTAGGTTCTCTCGCCCGAGAGCCTCGACGAACAATCCGAAACACAACGTCATTGATCTTCACTATTTCATAAGGGCCTTCCCAATTCTTCTGCAGCTTGGGACAACACCCCTTCTTTCTCTGAGGGTTTTACAACCACACTAGTTGACCTTGAAATGTTTCATTTGGTGCATTCTTATCGTAGTGAGTCTTCATCCTGTCGGTGTTGATCCTAAGGTGTCGCTGGGCAAAGTTGTGAGTGTGAACCAACTTGCGATGTAACTAGCTGGCATACACTGGAGATGCAATCTGGTCTTCCTCCGCCGGTCGTCCGAACATCAGGTCGCTCGGGAGACGGAGCTCTCTTCCAAACAGCATTCTTGATGGTGTCATCTTAGTTGCTTCATGAATGGCAGAGTGGTATGCTAGCAGAAACAGCGGTACTTTGGAGTCCCAATCCTTTTGATTATCATATACAAAGAATGATAGGTACTGCTCCAAGGTGCGATTTAGGCGTTCGACCATTCTATCAGACTGTGGATGTAGCGGAGTGGTTCGGGTCTTCTTTATACCCATTATCTTCATCACTTCTTGGAAAAGGGCCGCTTCGAAATTCCGCCCTTGGTCCGAGTGAAGCTCCAATGGCACCCCGAACATTGAGAACACATGTTCGACCAGTGCAGTGCTGGCTTCTTGATTTGGTATGGGAAGAACCTCTGGCCATTTGGTTAAGTAGTCCTGCACCACCAGCAAGTACCGATTGTTTCACTCGGTTATTGGCAAGGGACCCAAGATGTAAACCGCCATTCTCTCGAATGGTACACCAACATTGTACTTCTGGAGACGACCTCGGCCTCTGAACCTCGGACCTTTCTTTGCGGCACAGTCGTCACACATTCGGCTCCATCTGTCGACATCTTCACAGCAATGAAGCCAGTAAATTCTCTCTCAAACCTTGTTGAGTGTCTTTATTAATGCCGAAATGACCACCTGACACTGAATTATGGAGCTCCTTCAGTACCTCTGGGACCTTGTTCTCTGGGCGGACCAACTGTAGGTGTTCATGTCTGCCATCCGAACTCTCCCAATTCCGGTAGAGGACACCATTCTTCAGAACAAGTGAATTCCACTGTGCCCAATATGCCTTAGTTGTAGCACTCTTTTCAGATAGCTCCTGCCATTCTGGCCGGTGGTCCTGCTCTTTCCAATCCAGTATTGGGCACAAGTCTGGGTCACTTTGTTGTTCTCTTATTTTGTCATCCGTCCAGGAGAACTTCCTATTGGCTGTTGATGCCTGAAGCCTTGTTGTTCTAACATAGCGCACCCCTCCACTTTTCTCCTCTTGCCGTTCACAATGGCGACAGTTGGGGTCACAAGGTCTGCGAGAAAATGCATCTGCATTATTGTGGGAGCGACCAGCATGGTGTTCTATATCAAAGTTTTATTCTTGAAGGTGTTGTATCCATCGAGCTATTTGTCCTTCGGGATTCTTGAAGTTCAGTAGTCAGCGTAGAGCAGCATGATCTGTTCGCAAAGTAAAGTGTCTGTCATATAAGTAGTGGTGGAAATGTGATATGGACTTCACTATTGCCAATAGCTCCCTGCGAGTGACACAATAATTTCTCTCCGGTTTCTGCAGCACTTTGCTGAAATATTCTAGATGCTTCTCTACTCCATCTTGAACCTGTGATAGCACAGCACCTATGCCTACATCACTCGCATCTGTGTCCAATACAAACTCGCCTTTACTGTCGGGGAAGCTCAAAACTGGAGGGGACTTTAAAACTTCTTTTAGTTTTCTGAAAGAGGCTTCACATTCAGGCGTCCACAGGAATTTTCTTTTGGCTTCAGTAAGCTCATGTAGTGGCTTGGCAATCGTAGCAAATCCATGTACAAATCGCCGATAATAAGCGCAAAGTCCAAGAAAGCTCCTCGCCTGTGTCCTGTCTGTTGGTTGTGGCCAGTCTTTTACTGCCATGGTTTTTTCTGGGTCAGTCTGGATTCCATCGGCTGATATCACATGCACTAGGAAACTAACTTTGTTTTGAAACAGGTGGCACTCCTTGGGAACCAGCTTCAGATTAACAGCAGCCACTTTCTGGAACACAGAATCTAATCTGGTAAGGTGTTCTTCAAATGTTTTACCTGTGACCACGATATCATCTAAGTAAACTTGGCAAATATCTAGACGAAGGATCTGTTCCATTAGTCGTTCGAAGGTAGCAGGGGCATTGCATAGCCCAAGCGGCATGACTTTAAACTGCCAAGTTCCTTTCCCATGCACAGAGAAGGCTGTCTTCTCCCTGTCCTCTTGCGCCACCTCATATTGCCAGTAGCCACTCTTCATGTCAAGTGAAGAGAACCATTGTGACCCTGTCAAGCTGTACAGTGTGTCATCAATCCGGGGGAGGGGGTAACGGTCCTTTTTGGCCACATCATTCAGCCGGTGGTAATCCACGCAAAATCTTGTGGACCCATCTTTCTTCTTAACTAACACAACAGGTGATGACCAAGGGCTGACCGACGGCTCGATCACACCCAACTCCTTCATTTATTTCAAGATGCCATCCACTTTGTCTTGTGTAGCCAGAGGTAGTCGTCTTGGGGGTTGCTTGATTGGCCTAGCTTCCCATGTATCAATGTGATGTTGTGCAGCGGATGCTCTGCCAAGGTCAAGTGGCCCACATGAAAAAGTTCTCTTGTTTTTCTTCAGAAGTTCTGCCACAGCCTTTTCTTGTCTCCAGTTCAGGTTTTCTCCAGTTCTAGTCAGTAGTTCCTTGTGTGGTTCTGGCATAGGCCCATTAAGGTCGCCTGAATTCATGGCTTCTTTGTCGGTTGTAGTTATTTGGGAGACTTGTTTGCATGCACCAATTATGGCCCCCTCCTCAAGCTAGATTGACCTGTTTGACAAGTTAACCATTCGAACAGGTAGATTTCCAGAACTCGGCGAAACCAATGTTCTTGCTACCACCACCTCATCAGGTAAGCTGCTTCCTCTTCTCATATGTTCGACCAGAGCTACAAGCCGCACAAAATTGCCTCGACACCGGGCTGGGATTATAATCTCACTGGATGCTGGCAAAATAGTTGTCTCACAACAGACCACTTGGCAGATGGTTGGCGAGGATAATTCGCTTCGTGGCATCATTACCAGTTCTCGGTTACCGACCCTTAGTACTCCTGACCGAGTATCTATACAGCACTCTAACTTGCGCAACACATCCAGGCCCAATAAACATTCATCTTCTATGTTGGCTATGTACACTTCGTGCTCAATGCAGAGGTCACCCAACTTCAACTGTACCTTTTTCTTCCCCTTCACTGGTGTGGTCTCGCCTGTCACTGTCGTCAGAAAGCTTTGTCTGTAATTATGGCCCCGTGACTGCTGGGGAGAAGGCCCCAAGATGTCCGGTCTGACAACAGTAATGGTTGCTCCAGTGTCTACAACCATATGGCAAGAAATATTATCCAGACGGCGCCCTCTACTAAGATTGCATTAAAATCTTGTTTCACTGAGAATACTCGAAGAAATACTGGGGCCTTAACTCCTGCAGCCACCGGCATTCGCCCCTTAAGACCGGTGCTTACATGTTTCCCGAGGGCTGGCCAGATTGGGCAGCCTCATCCTGCTCTTGGCTTCTGTTCTTCTGTAACCATTGTGGACACTGGGCTCTGAGGTGTCCGGGTTCTCCACATTCCCAACAGCTTGGTCACCCCTGTTGTCGAGGGCGGGGTGTAATCGGAGTGAATTTGTTCTTCATTGCATTTATTGTGGCTTCCATTCTCTTAAGGATGTTCTCTAGGCTGTTGTCTCTCTCGTCGCCCGACAGTGCGACTGCCCGCACAGCATGCCGAGTTAATGACACTCTTGCAGATTCGACCTCCAGTGCTCTGGCCAGGGCATCCTGTATATTCCTGGGGACGGCCAGGCACACTGCTTGGAGCACCTCTACATCGGCAATGGCATCGACGAAGAAACCGACTGCTATGATGTCTCGTGCCTGTTCTGGACATCCTTCGAGCGACAAATGGGCGAGTCGCACAATGTCCTGCCACAATTATTGCAGTGGCTCCCCTGGTCTCTGGGTGCGGCTCCTTAGTTGGGCATGGTGGGCATGTCGCAAGTACTTGTCTCCGAACCGCAGCTCCAAGGCAGTAACTAATGTCGAGTATTCCAGACGTTGTTGTTCTGGAAGTGACTGGAGTATACTGAGGGCAGGTCCCCTCAGCACAGATGCAAGATAGTAGGCATGTTGCTGGTCACACCAAACATTTATGGTTTCCACAATCTCGAACTGGTTTAGGTACTCTCGCCACGGAGTCTCACCATCGTAAGGAGCAGGCTTGACAGAAATTCCCTTTCCAGTGTTCGATGCAGGCACACTAGAAACACAAACGTGTTGCAGCCCATTTTCTGCTTGGTTGTGAATCACACTACAGCCTGGTTCAAACTTCGTGGTCTTCTCTTCGCTGCCTTCAGGTATTGATTCAGCAATGACCTTGTCGTCTCCGGTAACAAGATGGCTACCTTCTTGATGCTGACGAAGTTCTTGACACTCCTTCCTCAGCTCATCCATTTGTTGCTGAATGCTATTTTTCACATAGTCCACCTTCTGGTTCACATTATCTATATCTTTCTTTACGCAGCTTACCTTCTCATTTACAGCCTCTATTTCCTGGTACACCATTTCTTTTACACTATCTACCTGCTTATTAATATTTTCGTTTGCACTATCTATTTTCTTATCTAAATTTTCATTTACACTATCTACAAGATTGCTAACATTCTCAATTTTCTTATCAACATTTTCATTTACACTATCAATTTTCTTATCAACATTTTCATTGACACTGTGAACATTTGCATTTACAGCGTTTATTTGGCAACTCATTCCTTCAATGAGGGCTTTTAGTGCTTATATTTCTGCAGACAACTTCTTCTTGTAATCACTCACACTTACAATTAAAATTCTAACTTAAAATTTATGAATTGGCTCAATTTAGCTAACTAATAATTGTGTGCAATGATTTAAATTAAATTAAAAATTATTGAATTTACTCAATGCCTCTATCTCACTTCTGACACCAGTGTTACAAGTTTGAGACATAAACTTCATATGTGGGCAATTCCCACGAGTTCTTTTGGGATAGAGGTCTTATAATTATAAATAAAAGAGTTAAATTAAGTACTGGATTTAATAGCTCACAAAGCTACGAAATACACAAAACAGTAATCAACTATAACTCTCACAACATAATTAGTTATGCACACAATTACCACTGTATCGCAGACACGTTAATTAACTTTGACAATCAAAGCAAAAAGAAAATGTCTCACATCAATTAATTAAACAGCACAAATTTCAATAAAATTCAGTCATATATACAATCAACAGTCTTTCAAGTAGTGACAGTGTACAAACTTAATAGTCCGCCATGGTGATAAATCGTCGAGTTTTGCGCAGCACCCCGAGTGCACCATTATCTTCACTCTTGAGGTCTTCGGTTCGACTCCCGTCACTTACATCCTTCTTCGTCCGTCCGCCCCCCGCAGCAGTCCTCTTGGTTCGTCCACACTGCTCCGAAGATAGCCGCCTGCCGCCTCACAGTAGACTCTAACGTCACCAAGATGTCTTCACCAGTCTATCTCCACAACCACAGCACCTTCCCCTAGCACGACCAATAGCGAACTACCCCCAATGTCCCGATTCTACCCTTTTATACTCCGGCCAAACTCCAGGGGTTTCCCGAGTTACATGGGTCTAAACATAGACATTTCATCATGTTTCGGATGTGGTTTGAGTCACGTAGGCCGCTTCGCAGGGCAAAAACATAGTTGGGACAGGTATCTATGACGTAGTTTCAGCGGGATTCCCACTATGAGACACTCGGGCTTTAAGTCATGGACCAGCCCTCAAGGTGTTTCGACACAGGCCCCATCCAGCCCGCCCTCAGAAACACAGCATGCAACAATATTAAATACATATCCTGCTGTATACAGGACCTCCTTTTGAAAGGATTTCAGCCGGACTGAAGGGATATGAATATTACGACTTGACCAACTAAGATGATGATGTTTGATAGAATTAGAATAAAATTAGTTTTTTTTTTTAAATTTAATGTCAGTTTATTAGCTCTGAACAAAGACTACAACATATTAAATGTCACTTTAGTAAGGTCGACTGCTTGTTCAATTGATATGTAATGTAACTCGTCAGGAGACTTTTATAATCTCCAACAAGTACCATTGTTCTTTTTGACCTATATATTTGTCCAATCATTTATATACAGTATAAACAAAAGTTGTCCCAATATTGAACCTTGTGGCACACCATATTTTATTAATCCGCTGTTTCATGTCACATTATTTATACGAACTTCTTGATATCTATTCTTTAAATAAAACTCTAGAAACTTATTGGCTTGTTTGTCAATACCATAACATCAATTTTCCTAGTAAGATTTTATTATTAACACAATCAAAAGCTTTTTTTACCACAAAACACTACTATTCGATACCTACTTGCATTAATACTATGTAAGATCTCGTTGATTAGTTTAGTTCTATGCTGGAGAAATTACCACCAAAAACCTCTTCCATTATATTCCTGTAATTTAATACTAATGAAACATCTATAGTTTAACAAAGATTTTCAACAATTTTCAAACAGTGATCAATGCATTTGTCAAGAATTTTTTGAGTTCCACTTACTATTGCACCATTGTCTTCGAGTTTTAATACATAAATTGATGAATTTTCTATCTTCCCAGTTTCCTATTTTATTATACCCCATGTTGACTTCTTCACTGGAAAACAAACATTGTGCTTTCATTCTTTAAGTGTTAAGAAAATATTGAATTTTTCATTTACATCCCCTGTTTGTAATACTTCATTCCAGTTTTAATTTCCCAATATATCCTGTAAAATACCTGTTGTTTCTTTATTTGTAATTCTTTTTGTCTTTATTACTGCATGCTTATTGGTCTCTACCACATTTTTTGATAACATTACTACTTACGCATCATGATCTGAAAGATCATTTATAAAAAGAAAAATTTTACACTGTTCAACCCTTTGAGATTTAATAAAAAAAAAATATATAGCAGAATTACCTTCGTTTTGTACTCTAGTAGGAAAATTTACCATTGGTATTAAATTAAACGACTGTTTAAGAGAAAGGACTCTTATCCTTCTTGCACGACTCTGTTAAAAAAATTACGTATATATCCCCATATATAACTATATTTACATCTTGTTTAAATAAAAATTCCAACAATTTCTAAAATTGTGTTATAAAAGTTTTAAAATCACTACTAGGGGCCTTGTATACAGTTACAATTTTCCTCTTACTTGTGAAAACACCTACACTACAACACTGAAAATTACTCTCAGTGCAAAATTTCTTTAACTCAACATCAAAATTGTTAGTGTATTCACTCACACATATAGCCCCTCCTCCATGTTTTTTTACAGATCTACAATATTTAGCACTTAACTGGAAACCAGGTAGGAACATAGATAAAAAAGTTTTAGTCAAGAATACTATGTGAAACTTATTTCCAATAATGTGCTTGGTGTTTTCTAAACTCATTGACAAATCTGCTAACTTAACTCCTCATATGTTCTGATGGAATACAGCTAAGACATGACCTATATTACTGACCTGAGTGTTACACAAATTTTTCTCATTTATAGTGGTACATACAGAATTCTGCTTTTGTTGCCCTGAATTTTGTTTTACTGAAGGGACAAAATGTACAGGGTAATCTACTGTTTTTTTTCTATTATTCAACAAAACTACGTTTTCACCTCTAGCCATTCTCACTTTGTTAACCACCTCAATTTTCTCATTACATGCTTCCAAAACTTTTAAAATTTCACATGTCATGTTACGTTTCCCTCCTTTATTTTAATTTACTCCACGAAAAGTAAAACAAGTTCTGAGAAAACTACACACATCAATAACTTTCACAGCATTATGACAACCACAAATGTCACCTATTTTTAAGTATGTGTCCTTAACTTCCCTGGATTCAGCTATCAAATCAAGTCTAATTGGGAATAGAATATACTGCTACATTTGTGTGAGCTAGTGCAGAAAGCAAATATTCTAAGTTTTCTGTAACACTATTGGCTTCAATTTTAAAGACATAATTTCCCTTGCTTGAATTACTACGATGTCTTTTTTTTGTGAGCTTGGCACATACTAGCCAATATACCTTACAAAATCATTAAAAGCTGCTCCCGGCTTAATCCAAACCTCTGCTTCACAGGCATCTAATTTATTATTTATCTTTCCAGACAGTTCACGACCTTAACTGTTAGCAAAAATAATCACTTTTTTTTTACATTTCACAACAGTTTTCCCTCGTTTAGGCCTAAAACTTTTCTGTGGTTCCTAAATAACCTTCAAAGGTGGATATTCATCACTGCAGCTTGTGTCCAGAATAGAATATTTGTTTCTAACTGGAATACCATAGTCTCCACACTTGCCCCTGTCAGTTTGCCTGTTGACTGCAATTCCTGTTGGATTTGTTGTGTGGAGACTTCTGGAATCATTATCATCGTCAGTAGCCCTTACTTAACTACTTAAATCTACTCGTAGGATGACGATTATTTCTTTTAATGATACAATCTCCTCATGTAACATCTTTATTACACCACTTTCATTGCATCCACATTTTTGAGGAAATTTATTACTAACACTGCACGATTACTTCCATTTAACTCTTTACCTCGCAAAACTATTCTGTTATTGGTCATCTTTAAATTTTCGAGATCCTCATTTTGCTATGCATAAGGTCTTTCTTCTTCCTTTAAATTATCCCCAAAACTTATCGAAAGTGATCCAATATTGTCAGTCGCACCTGCTTGATCTCTACTACCGTCGGCGTGGTCATATTCAGTCGTATTCCGAGTCGTTTTCTGCTGTAATAACTCTGCCATTAACGTCCTTGCTATACCTACCCCGTGCCATATGTCATAAAAACTAAATCTGTAAGCTTCTGCACGCTAAACTAACATATTTACCTAAAAAATTATTTTACTCACTAGACCGAGACCCAAATACTATTATAAATCACTCTCCTTTCTTAATGCACCATTTATATACTTCAAACTCTCTAATAGGTGACTTTTGGAATTAGCTTCCCTATTTTCCAGACTTTTAACGTGCTCCACATAAATATCCCATACAAATAACTGAAGTAGTAGAAATGGTTCAAGAAGTGGAATTTGTAGAAGTAGCAGAAATCACTGGAGTAGTAGATCTCTGAAGTAGTAGAAATCTCAGGCGAACACAAAGATCAGATACTGCGATAGTGTGTTCGCAACAACCGCCAACATTCTGCAACTAGTGTCTCGAGCCAATATACTAACCCTACGACCAACAACCAGAAAAAAGGCTGTATTTTCTCTGTCACCATCCCTGTGGAACACTTCTTTGTGGTACGGAAGACAGCAGCAGTCATATTTATGGGTTGCAGGTGTTCATTTGATGCACCTTCCACAACTTGGAGGAGGGTTCCTGACACCAATCTACAACACTCATCCCCACAAAACTAAACAATCTTCCCCTTTTTGAACACGTGTGTCTCAGTTGCAGCTAGCAAGGGGACACATACTGGTCTTCCAACAAGGTTAAAAAATAATAAACATAGTTTCCTTAAAACATTTATTTAGGCAAACTTTGCAGTACAGTACAAAGTGTTTTGTGCAAATACTTATTTACAATTATGTCAACGTCAAGTTCGTTCTTCAATTTGTTCACCTTTATAATGTGCAGTGTGTAGGTTCCTGATGTGACACACGGTGGCATGGCACAAGGCGATGCAACACGGGGCGATGCAGTGTGCACAGACGTCACACACACTGGACTATGAAGCACGATGCTGTTAATTTGTGCCGGGTTCAAGTCCTTGAAATGCTCCTACCTGGCGTCCACAGTACACGGAAGTGTTGAGTCCAACATGTAGCAAACGGGACATTTATTTATGTCTCCACAAGCAATAATATCGTGTCCTAGCTCATCCCCTAGGGGAATGGCGGTAACCTAAATGCGGAACATTTCCTCAAACGATTCTTTAAAGTCATGTAAAATGCCTAAAGCCAAATAAGCGTATCCCATGCTGATCCTGCCTTGTTCAAAACTCACGTATCGATTTGATCGTTGAAAATTCATGTTTCGATCACCGTAGGTAGGTAGGAGTAGGTTGGCGGCGAACGACGGGTCCAGTAATCGCCAAACCTGCACTATGTTGTTCGAAGTATACAGATCAAAGTCTCGTTAACAACTGAAGTTAGGTTTCACAACAAATAAATATAATGTGCGTCGTAAATATGAAACGACCGACAACCAGAAAAGTGGCTGTATTTTCTCTGTCACTTTCCTGTGGAATACTTGTTCCATGGTCACGTACATAGAGCTGACAGAAAAGTAGCCCCTGTTATCTTAATGTTTCAAGAACTGCTGATGCGATAATGATTACGAGCTGCTAGCAGTAGCTGTTCGTGGGTATGCTGATGTTAATCTTTTCGACCACGCACATACCATAGACAACTAGTTTCACTGGCGGAAGTACTTGGCGTGTCGCACTCTATGTGACTCAAATACTAACAGAACTGGCTGGTTGCACTCAATAGTAGCAGCACTTCCAATGTCCGGTTGTCATTTATATTTTTATTATGAGGCTGTAAACTAAATACATTATCAGTTTATTACATAAGATGAAATTATTATATATGCGAGTGTGTCTATATATCAAACGATGAGGATTTGTTTCAATAGTAGTAAAGAATTCACCCTACACAAATTCTGCAGTCTTCAGTACGGATCGCTGCATAACTAACAACATCCAAATAATAAGTTCTTTGGAAACCAAACTATTTTATTCATTACAGTTTATTAATTAAATTATATTAATAGTAAACACTCTGATTTACACTTAACTAACAATTGACCTACAATACCATTTTGAAATACTATTTAAGTTTTAAGGCGGGACTTATTTTATTTATTAAAAAAAAAACAATGCATGAATTAAAATTAATCTGACTATTAATCAACACAAAACTGTGTGTTTGCGATTTTCAGATGATAAGACACCACAAAAGAAAAAATTACTCTTCAGTGGTCCGAGGAGACGATGTAGCATGCTATAAGCACCCTCCTCCATGGAAGTACAACCATTAGGGCAGCTGGTAACTTGTATCAGATACCATTCACTACACTTCAAAATAGGGTCCAGAAAGTGAAACTACAACCGGTATTAGGTAACAAAAGGAAAGAATGTCAACATAAAATTGGTCATTCACCTGAATTGAATACCGAGGAAGAGGAACTGTGCAAGCGACTGCTGAACTTGTCGAAGAGAGGCTTTGGTTTGACAATGATTCAGGTAAGAAATGCAGCTAGCATGTACGCTGACATTAAGGGTCTTAGAGTTCCATGGAATAATACTGAAAACTTGGCTGGTAAAGTTTGGTTTGCTAAGTTAATGGCGAGGCATCCTAAACTCTCTTTGAGGAAACCTGACGGTTTGTCCAAAATTAGGGCAGTTGCCATGAATGAAAAAGATTTTAAAGATTTTTATGAGCTATTTGGCAATTTAATAGCTGAACTAGAACTCGAGGAGAAGCCAGAAAGAATTTTCAATATGAGTCAAGGTTTCCTTTAAACAACAAACCATCAAAAATAATTTGTGAAAAAGGTCAAAGAGAAGTTAAGCTGACGAGTGTAGAACGTAGAGAAAATGTGTCAGTAGTAGCTTGTTTCAGGGCCAGTGGTGTATACATCCCACCCTTCGTGATTTTTAAGAGTGTGCGGAATTGAGAGTCATACAGTGCCAATTTGCCACCTGGCTCTGTTTAAGCAAGTCCGAATCTGGGTACATAAATGATAACCTATTTCTAAAATAGCCTAGTTGCAACATTTCCAGCAACACAGACTCCAAGGGAAATGCCTTCTTGTTTTGGATGGCCACGCATCGCATTGTTCGCTTAAATGTCTGAACTTCTGTAGAGACAACGAAATTAAACTTCTCTGTTTACCATCCCATACCACTCATGTCCTCCAGCCTTTAGATCGCAAACTATTCAAACAATTAAAAACTTTCTAACACCAAGAAGCAACCACACTCATTCACAACAATCCAGTAGAGTCACCAAGTCTGATTTTGGAAAAATGTTCACATCTGCATGGAACAAAGCTGCATCTCATGAGAATGCTACCAAAGGGCTTCAGTGCACTGGTCTCTACCCATTTAACCCTAGTGTTATACCGATGGATAAATTCCTGCCATCTGCAGCTTTCCAAGTTGAACCTCCCTCTACAGAAAATTTTCCCACCCCGCAAACTTCAGATCCAGTGCCTAATGTTTCCGTTTACCATGTTGAAAATAAGTCACACTGCCATCATTCCGCATTTAAACACACTGTTATCTAAACCAGCTTCTACCTCGAAGTCTCCCAGTGAGCAGAAAATATCTATTACATTCAATGGTATCATTACAACTCCACATAAATCACCCGGGAATCGAAAAACACCGAAGCAAACAAGAAACACAGAGCTCGAAATCTGACATCGGAAGGAAACATCAAGGAAATGGCAGGAAAAGTTTAAGTTATAACTAAGAAAAAGATTCAGATATATTTCACAGTGAAAAGACGTCAACTGTTTAAAAAAAAAAAAAAAAAAAAAAGAAATTGACACTACTGGAGAAGAATTTCCCAATTGTAACAGATTCGAATGATGCACCATGTGGATTTTGCAACAGAAGATGGAGCAAGTCTACAAGCAAAGGGAACTGGATCAAGTATCAGAAATGTGGAAGTTGGTACCATGAACTATGTATGGGTGCCAAAGGAAAGAAACAATTCATATGCTGTAAATGTGCGTGATTGTAATTGCCCCACTATGATCGGATTTACCCAACATGTGATCGCAATTACCCCACTATTTTTGTGTATTCTGTAATGTCGCCTTTCGAGAACGACTCTGAATTTTAAAAAGTGAATGTTTTGTAATGAGCTATGTTATGTATGGAGTACTAAGTGTACATGTTGAAGTATTTGTTCATGTATTTTGATTGACTAAATATTTGTACCAACAATTTACTTTTTACAAAATAGTTTAATTGATCGGAATTACCCCTCTCTACCCTACTTCTTTTACAATAAACCCTGAACATTGTTAGAACCCCTCTCATTACAGAACATGTTCTCCGCTCAGAGGCTCGCACGTAACTAGCCTACTTCAAAACTTTAATAGTTTATCTCAGGCATTATAAAAAACAAGTCTGTCGTGTAATATAAGGGCAAAAGAATACATTTTGTGGTGGGAAAATCGCGTCAGTGGTAATTTCTATTCGCGAATCAAAATTGTTAGTTTATTGCTTAGCTTTGTTTTAAATTGTCAAATACGAATATCGGTGCTTTTCGAAGTGGTCAATATGTGCTAAAGTTGGAGATGGGTCTGGTCCAAAATAAGCACCTTGAAATGCTCTGTACATTTCATTAACAATCAAAAATTCACAGTTTGTAAAATTAACATTGAAATCGGAATGCATGTAATATTCGCTGTCGATGTCTGGCAGAATTCATCGGGAACTCATCTGGGTTACTGCTTGTAATCTACAAAAATCTATTTTTCTTTTGCCTTCTATCATTCTTAACACAGTTTTTTTAAAATTTGAATACCAATTTGAATTCCAAAAACCATAATTGAATAAAAAAAAAAAAAATAAAAATTTTTTATTGCAGAATAATCTACTAGTTGTACCATTGTTTTCAAAGTGAAACATGCTGCACTGAGTTTTTGTACTACATAAGATACATAGTGCTTATAATTTAGTGATTTATCTATATATATATATATATATATATATATATATATATATCCCTTAAAATTTAGTCATCGATACTTCTTAAATTCCTATTTCTTTTGTTAGCATTGACTGGAAGACATGAGGATTTCTGTTCAAAGAAAAATGAATAAAATTAAGTTTTTGTAAATCTAATGTTAGTTTATTTGCTCTGAACCAAGATTCCGACATATTAAATGTCACTTTAGCTAGGTAGACTGCTTGTTCTATTGATGTGTCACTCGTCAGGAGACTTTTATCATCTGCAACAAGTACCATTGCTCTTGTTGACCTACATATTTGTCCAATCATTTATTTACTGTATAAACAAAAGTGGTCCCAATATTGAACCTTGTGGCACACCATATTTTACTAATCCGCTGTTTCATGTCACATTATTTATACGAACTTCTTGATATCTGTTCTTTAAATAACACTCTGGTAACTTATTGGCTTGTTTGTCAATACCATAAAAAAGTAATTTTTCTAATAATATTTTGTGACTTACACAATCAAAAGCTTTTTTTATCACAATCCACAGCTATTGGACACTTACTTGCATTAGAATTATGTAAGATATCATTAATTAGTTTAAATGAAGCATTATTAGTCGACTTGTTTCTTCTAAATCCAAAATGGGCTGTGGTTAATACATTTAACTTTGATATATGATTTACAATTGTATTATATAATGCTTTTTCCACAACTTTCGCTAAAGTAGGCAGTAAGTAAACTGGCCTATAATTTGAGATATTAGTTTTGTCCCCTGCTTTAAACGAAGGCTTTACAATTACAAATTTTAATCTGTCTGGAAATATTCCTTTCTCTATTGTACTATTACAAATATGACACAAAGGAAAACTTGTTTGATTTATACACTGTTTTATTAACTTACTACTAATTTCATCATATCCAGCAAAATGTTTAGTTTTAAGTGACTGAATAATATTTTTATCTTTCTAGTTGTTATCAAGGAAAGTTTTATACAGGAGAAATTACCACCGTAAACCTCTTCCATTATATTCCTGTAATTTAATGCTAATGAAACATCTTTAGTTTTGCAAAGATTTACGTCACTTTTCATAGAGTGACCATTGAATTTGTTAGGAATTTTCTGAGTTCCACGTACAATTGCACCATTTTCTTCAAGTTTTAATACATAAATTGATGAATTTTCTGTCTTCCCAGTTTCCTATTTTATTATACCACACGCTGTCGTAATTTTATTTATTGACGAGTCTTATCATGTTGCTATAGTGTAGTTTTCTTGCTGCAATGAGAACTTTTTTGAAAATTTTACAGTATTTTTTTATATTTCTCATTTAGCAATGTATCATTCGAGGATCTCTAAGTTAGGTATATATCCCTTTAATTTAACTGGATATTTTTATTCCCTTGGTAACCAACTGCTTATGGCCAGTATTATCTCGTCTTTATTTGGCATGCTTCACTGGAAAACAATACTCAAAGGACGTAAGCACAATGTTTGAGAAAATATTGAATTTTTCATTTACATCTTCTGTTTGTAATACCTCATTCCACTTTTCGTTTTCCAATATATCCTGAAAAATACATGTTGTTTCTTTATTAATAATTCTTTTTCACTATATTACTGCATGCTTATTGGTCTCTACTACATTTTTCAATAAAATTACTATTTACGCATCATGATCTGAAATACCATTTGTAATAGGAAAAATTTTACACTGTTCAACCATTTGAGATTCAATAAAAACTATCTATAGCAGAATTTGCTTCGTTTTGTACTCTAGTAAGGAAATTTACCATTGGTATTAAGTTAAACGTCTGTACAAGAGAAAGGAATATATCCTTCTTGCACGACTCTGTTAAAAAATTTATGTTTACATCCCCACCTATAACTATCTTTACATCCTGGTTAAACAAAAATTCCAACATTTTCTCAAACTGTGTTAAAGCTTTAAAATCACTTCTAGGGTCTTGTATACAGTTACAATTTTCTTCTTTTTTGCAAAAACACCTACAATACAATACTCAAAATCACTCTAAATGTAAAATTTATCTACCTCAACATAAAATATTTTAGTGTTTTCACTCACACATATAGCCATTCCTCCTTGTTGTTTTACATATCTACAATATTGAGCACTTAACTGGAAACCAGGTAGGAGCTTAGATAAAAAAGTTTTAGTCAAGCATACTTTGTTAACCTTGTTTCCAATAATGTGCTTGGTGTTTTCTAAACTCATTGACAACTCTGTTAACTTATTCCCAACTCCTCATATAGTACGACAGAAAACAGGTAAGGCATGACCTACATTACTGGCCTGTGTGCTACGCAATTTTTTCTCATTGATAGTGGTATACACAGAATTCTGCCTATGTTGCCTTGCATCTAATTTTACTTAAGGTTGTTCAAGTGGGGAAAAAACATTATTTTATATTTGTATGAAATAGTGTTAGTTTTGTACACATTACTTGAGAGTACATATACCTCTAACGGAAAAAAATTAGCTCATTTAGTTTTCCCGTAATGGCACTTCAAAGTCAAAATTTGCGTATTTTTACTTCATACAAAACTTGAAAACCAGTTAACATAAAGAAATGAAAAAAATCATATCAAAACTACGCGTT
>PNEQ01059036.1:0-24461 GCA_003012365.1 Medauroidea extradentata | reverse complement strand
AAGCAAGAGTGATGTAGAGGACAATCATAGATATTACAGTGTGTCAGGAGACCTCTGTACCTGCTCTATACACTAAGTACATGTCGGCACAGGACGAATGACAAGCAACAGTGATGTAGAGGAAGATCATAGATATTACAGTGTATCAGGAGACCTCTGTACCTTCTGCAAACACTAAGTACATGTAGGTCCAGGAGGACTGACAAGCAACAGTAATGTAGAGTACGATCATAGATATTACAGTGTTTCAGGAAACGTCAGTACCTTCTCCATACACTAAGTACATTTGGGCACAGGAGGACTGACAAGCAACAGTGATGTAGAGGACGATCATAGATATTACAGTGTTTCAGGAGACCTCTGTACCTTCTGCAAACACTAAGTACATGTTGGTCCAGGAGGACTGACAAGCAACAGTGATGTACAGGACAATCATAGATATTACAGTGTGTCAGGAGACCTCTGTACCTTCTCCAACCCCTAACTACATGTGGGTCCAGGAGGACTGACAAGCAACAGTGACGTAGAACAAGATCATAGATATTACAGTGTTTCAGGAGACCTCTGTACCTTCTGCAAACACTAAGTACATGTGGGTCCAGGAGGACTGACAAGCAACAGTGATGTAGAGGACGATCATAGATATTACAGTGTTTCAGGAGACCTCTGTACCTTCTCCAAACACTAAGTACATGTGGGTCCAGGACGACTGACAAGCAACAGTGGTATAGAGAACGATCATAGATATTACAGTGTGTCAGGAGACTTCTGTACCTTCTCCAAACCCTAACTACATGTGGGTCCAAGAGGACTGACAAGTAACAGTGATGTAGAGAACGATCATAGATATTACAGTGTGTCAGGAGACCTCTGTACCTTCTCCAACCCCTAACTACATGTGGGTCCAGGAGGACTGACAATAAACAGTGACGTAGAGGAAGATCATAGATATTACAGTGTGTCAGGAGACCTCAGTACCTTCTCCATACACTAAGTACATGTGGGCACAGGAGGACTGACAAACAACAGTGATGTAGAGGACAATCATAGATATTACAGTGTGTCAGGAGACCTCTGTACCTTCTCCAAACACTTAGTACATGTTGGTCCAGGAGGACTGACAAGTAACAGTGATGTAGAGGAAGGTCATAGATATTACAGGTTGTCAGGAGACCTCTGTACCTCTGCAAACACTAAGTACATGTAGGTCCAGGAGGACTGACAAGCAACAGTGATGTAGAGGAAGGTCATAGATATTACAGTGTGTCAGGAGACCTCTGTACCTTCTCCAAACACTTAGTACATGTTGGTCCAGGAGGACTGACAAGCAACAGTGATGTAGAGGAAGGTCATAGATATTACAGGTTGTCAGGAGACCTCTGTACCTTCTCCAAACACTTAGTACATGTTGGTCCAGGAGGACTGACAAATAACAGTGATGTAGAGGAAGGTCATAGATATTACAGTGTGTCAGGAGACTTCTGTACCTCTGCAAACACTTAGTACATGTAGGTCCAGGAGGACTGACAAGTAACAGTGATGTAGAGGAAGGTCATAGATATTACAGTGTGTCAGGAGACCTCTGTACCTTCTCCAAACACTTAGTACATGTTGGTCCAGGAGGACTGACAAGTAACAGTGATGTAGAGGAAGGTCATAGATATTACAGGTTGTCAGGAGACCTCTGTACCTTCTTCATATCCTAACTACATGTCTATCCAATAGGACTGAAATGTTGTAATTTCTCATCTCAATTGCTTGCAATACATATTATACTGTTTCTACATATCATATGCTTGTCAATTCGTCGAAGGTTGATAAGGAGCAATCATTTTGCGATATTTTACTCAGTTTACCTGTAGACATTTTTTTAAGTCTGCAGCTGTGAATTGAGTACTGTTGCTTAATACTGTTGTAGGTGGAACTCTTCAAGTTGTAAGTACTTGTCCAGTATTGTCACTGTCACTGCAGTTGTCATTACTTTAGTGGTCTTCATTTCAACCCACTTATTGAGTGCATCTACTATAATTAGTAGAATTTGTAGACCTATAACCTTGTTCAAGCGATGAGTGTTGTAACTAGGGGATCCTAAGCAACTATCAAACCTACAGTGAAGAAAGCAAAAACAGGAAGTTAGTTGAAGTAGAATATTTTACTTCTGGTGCTGTGCGTAGAAAATTAATAAATTTATATGGTCAGGGAAACTGTCCCGACTTGCGAAATAGTTAAACAAGGCTTTCCAATATGTTTGTACGTGTTTTGAACTGTAGCAGGGAATATTTACGGAAATTGTTTAAGAGGCTTGGGTTTTGCAGGAATAAATACCAATCCAAGAGAAAAATCTTGATTGAAACGCCTGATTTAACATTTTGGAGGGTTTGGTGGTATCTGCAGTAGATGCATGTATACGAAGGCTCGTAGGGTAATAGTTTATGACGACGAAACTTATGTCACTCCTTCACATACTGTTACTACGTGTTGGCAACCAGATACGGAAATTGGCGTCATTGAATCTATAGGGAAATAAAGGTCTGCAATTATTTGATGTATATGCAGGTGGGGAAGAAGGCTTTGCTCCAAATGTGTTACATATGTATTTTCAAATCTAGTCGGAAGTACGGCGATTGTCTTGTTGACATGAACTATGAAAGTTTTTCTAGGTGTATGTAGTGGAAACTGGGGCCAAGTTTACTGAAAAATTGCGTTGTTGTATTCGTTTATGTTTCGTTGTACAAGAGAAATATATATTGATGTAATCACAGTTTTTGCTGAGTACGGTAGGTTGAGCCAGTAGTTGTTTTGGTTGATTCGACATGGGCACATCTTTAACAACCAATAAAAAATTTATCAGGTGTAAAGGTACGAGTGTTAATAATGCAGACACCTGTGACGTCTTTGAGTACTATTGACATGTAAAAAGGGCACTGTATTTACATGGGCCTTTCAGAGCAGATACAAAATGAGTGACGTCTCAAAGTTAAGAGACGAAAGTATGATGCTCACGGCATGCCATTATATGTTGCTGTCTGTTGGTGTAACACAGTTTCGGTTGCGATGACATGCCTTCACCCCTCCAGCCATGGCAAGGTAGGGGAAGTCTGTGATGTTCAAGCGCTACTGGCCAAGGTTACCTTGCTTCAAGGCATGGCGAGATAGGGGAAGTTTTTGATGTGCAAGCGCTACTGGCCAAGGTTACCTCCCTTCAAGGCTAGGTGAGGTAGGGGAAGTTGGCAGATGCATAGTGCGTTGCTGGCCAAGAATATTTTGTCCGTTGTCACACAAGTAACTATCCAACCATTTGCCTGGAGTGATTAAGGGAAGCTGTGAACAATTAAATTCAGAATGGCAGAACGTCATGCTAAATGTAGCTAAGCTAACAGCACTGCGACAGTACTTATTCTGTGACTGAATATGTAACCTAACTTATACTGTTAAGATAAGTTTTCACTCATAAAAGTATGACTGCATTGTAATTAGAATGATGTAGACATTGTTCTTTTGTCACAATAGTAAAACATGGGGAAGAAACTGGTTATTGCATTAAGTTCTGAGGCTCTTAGATCTGTTTGTATTGCTGTGACATGTCTGTAATCCTAGGATACATGTGTAGTGCATTCATTAATATGAAATAAGTGTAGTTATGTCACCTGTTGAATGCAGAAAAGTGGTATGGAAGCACATTCTGAACGTGTACCCCGAGGGCATGTCCGGCAAGGAGCGCATGGACTATATGAAGAGGAAGTCGTACGAGTACCAGGCTCTCAGGGACAAGTGGAGAGACGTTGTCCAGCAAAATCTCGGTCAGGTGAGATGAACATTCAGCTTTACCTGGTGTATTTATTATAGCTTGTTGATGTTACTGTAAGGCACCGAGTTACATAAGGGTTACCTTCCTCAATCTGTTACGTTACTGTATCTTTCCATAAGTGGATCATATATACTGTTTGGGAATTCAACTTAAAAAGAAATTAGTGTACTGTTTAGAAGCATCATGTCTGTTTGTAGCACCTGAAGGCAATGAATACTATGAACTTATAATGAAAATAATATTGTATACATCCTTGTAACATGCCCATTATCAAAACATGATTAGCTCTGGGAAATGTGAGGTGCACGTGACAACAGGGCAACAACCTGCATGCAGGTAGAGCCGGCCCAGCAGGAGACTTGACAACACTGCATGTGACTTGTCTGCCGCGGCACACACGCTCACACGCACTATGCACAGCACTGATGATGCCTGACCTGTATGATTGGCAACAGTGCAGTAACGAGCACTGAGAACATCTTTGCTGATTCGAAACTTTAACGGAGAAAGTTATCAGCGGTACGCATTAGACACATCTGCTGAGCGAGCGTACTGTAAATAACTGTGCCATATATAAGCTGCGATTTGGACTGGGTATGTTTTTCTGTAGCTAAAAAAAATAGAAATTCTTGTGTAATGTGTGTTCACATATTAGCTTGCATGCTTTAAGATGGAAGTTTTATAATTATTCTAGATGACTTAGTGCATAATCCAAGAGAAGCGGTACTTTAAATGGGATACTGTTACTTACACACTGTCCAGTTACCTCGGGAAACAAATGATTGTTAAAGCAATCTCCAAACAGCTGACGTGCAACCCAGGCCTTGCAGTTACAGTACCTGGTATCTGGCAGCTTACTACGGTCAGTTTCCATAAACACCTGCTGGTTCTGGAAGTGGTTTCAGTTGTTCAAGCCTAATCAACAGCCTGTATCATAAATATGTTGTCAGTTTAGTTTAAAATGGTTTTCAACACGTCAGCTAATTTTTTCAAGCCTGTAAATTCTTTGGTGTTACCTTACGTAAGCAGAAAAAATTTTTTTATTTGAATTATTAGTCAAAACTATATACTTTACTGTTTAAAAAAAGTAGCTATCACAACTCTGTATCTTTTCTCTCAACGTTCCTAAGCAAATCCTCGTTCTTCTTACTGTCTGGTTTGAGTATTCATTCTTACAATTTGATAACATTTAACCGGTGAACACACAATATCTGTGGTCGTACATCTTACAGACACTTCCGCTTCACGCAAGGTACGAAGCGATACTGCTGTCTGCAGCTGATGTGATTAATGAAGCGTGTAGAAAAGAGAGAGTAAGAGAGAGAGAGAGAGAGAGACAGCGAGCATCACACATGTGCCGCTCAAGCTGTTTTGTCATCAGCTAATACCTCATCCTGCACTGTAGCAAGTCGACACATCTTAATATAAAAGTTGCATAATTGCAAATTTACGTAAGTTGCACCTTGCGTAGCTCAGTGCATACGTGTATTGTGAAGTATGAAAGTGTTTAAAGGTCTGTCGATACTGTTGGTAAGTAGAGGTAAGGAATAAGGGATGAGCAGATTGGGGGAAGGGTTGCAGATTAAATATTAAAATATATAGTAGAATAATTTCAAAAAGGTTGCGGAAACACCACCAGTCCCAGCCAGGTGGCTTCAACTAAAATGTACCCAGGCGGGATGAGGCATTCCCTTGGCTAATGAGGGGAAACAGAGGGAAGGAAGGAAATAGGGATCTTGGTGAGACAGGATTGACCAATAAATCTTCAGATTCACTTAATTTCCCTAACTCTAGAAATTACTTAAAACATTTCTTTTTCAAGTATTTTATTAATTAATCTAACAACAACAGTAATATTGCCATGTTTCTGTTCAGTTAACATTCTGTTTAGATTTTAAATTGTCAGGGTTGAGTTTAAAGGGCATAAGAAAAATTTATTGATGAAGTTGTTTAAATAACAACTCTAGATATTTAATACAATTACAATTGTAAACCTGACAAAATGAGTTACTTGCTACGTGGTATCAAAACTGGGGGAGGGCAAAGATAAACAGTTTACAAAATACTTTTGCAAAAGGTTAGACCAAAGTTATTCTGACACGCCTGTCTTTCCAGCAGGCAGAGCATTGTTTGTGTTTTCTCCCTGTCGTCAGAACGACGCGTCAGTGGAAAGACGTTTCGTCAAAAAGGCGAGCATGGTTCTGTTTGTTGCCCGTCAAAGCGTTTCAGATGAAGGACGCGACCGTCAATACAATGACGCAGTATTTTAGCGTGTCATGAGCCGACAAGGTGCGTATTTAAAATAAATATCGAAAGAAACAATGCCATATTCACAGTTCCAAGTGACAAATTATATTTTTAACTAATATAAAGCCTGCACACAGTATAAACAATACGTTCCGAGACAAATTTTAAGTTCAATTACTGTACACGTACCATAACCAATAACTTGACTATACAGCCATAACCTACATCTTGCCCATACTGATAGCTGGGGAGGATGCACGTGGAAGTAGCAGCTGGGCTGGCTGGCGCCAGATGGGGCGCGCTGTAGCTGAAGAGAAGGGGGGAGGCTGGATAAGACAGATGGCCGGTATCCTGTTTGCCGTTCCCGCCATGTTGGTTCCGCACAAATTCTAATATAAATTTATATTTAAAATATTGTAACATACTTTTTAATCAGCATAATGTTTGATATAATTTTTACATTTAATTTCTTTCTTTCTTATATTATACAATTGAACCCAGAATGTGTACCATTGTTTTAAGAGCCTTCAAGAACCTTCTAGAACATTTCCCGGAAACACTTCGTTTCTGTCGAGAGAGGGGGAGAGAGAGCCTTACACCTGGGGTGTGCAGGCGGGTTTTTTGGGAGGTCTGGGAGTTCCGAGAGCAGTAGAGGAAAGATTGCGGCGTGGGTGCGCTTTGAAATGACCGGGCAGGGGCCAATGTAGTAAAGCGGGTCTGAGAAGTGTTCTGATAGGAACTTGCAGACGCGATTTTAGAAAAAGCTTATAAGATACATTGTTTGATTTAGGTGTTAAAAAGGAAGACAAAATAAAAGTTATTCTGTCAGCGTCATTGTGGAGTACGTCATTTAAGCGTCTGATCATTCCACGACCCCACTGGAGAACCCCGAGACAGAAGAGAGTGTTCTGCCGCTAGCCGGCGCACAAATAAAACAAAATATAATCAGTGCATAGGTGGGAGTACGCAGCTTGTACCACCACATCACGTGTTTTTGGCGCCAATAACATCGGGGCCCGAGACAGGAAATAACAAGTACAGCTTGGGGAACGACCAGACGCCGAAGCAGATGCTTATTCGACGCCGTTCCATTGACTTTGGGCAGGGATTCCTGTGCCCCTGCGACCTTCAGCGACGTTCCAGAGACCTTGAGCAGGGATTCCTGTACCCCTGCGACGTTCCAGAGACCGCCGACAGTTACTATCCCATTGAGGGAAGCAGTAACGCTAGCGAACTTCGTTCCAGGATCATCAAGTTAGCCGACGAGGTGCGACTAGGGCTAACCAACGCCACCTGCTCGCCTAGGCTAGGGCGCTTGCACGAGAAAAGGAGAGGTGAGCCGGGTAACCGGATTTGAGTTTGATCTGGCTAGGACAGTAGACTGTTGCGGTGTATATATCGCGCGACCAGCCATAGAAGGGTAGCATCATTGTAACCTATGTAGTGGTAAATTCCAGTCCGCTTGAAAGTATGGTCGGTAAATTTGTCAGTTTAACGCCCAGACATATGTGAAACAGTGTACTGGTGTCGTTAAAATAGGTACCAGTCAGTTCTGAACTGAGGAATCGATGCTTAAAAATTACATTTCAGAATTAATTACTGTGTAAAGATTTCTAACAGTCTGTTGTGTAAGTATGTAAATGAAAGGAAGGAGAAAGGGAATCATGTTTGTAAGTTATAACTCTTAGATTTAAGGCAAGCACGTAAGATAGTACTGAAGTGTGTACAAAAGCGGTACAGGAGTGCTTATATCTAATTGTGACTGCTGTAAAATAATACGAAAATTGGGCGGACCAGCCGAGAATAACCAGGTCCGCGAGGGCATGACGGTAAAAGGGAAACTTGAATGGGTGAAACATTGTATGCGGGAAATTTGTTAATCTGTCACTCTATAGCTGTGTATGGATATGTTACAAATGCCGGGGGAAGGCCAAGAAACGCCGACTAGCTCCCCAGAGCCACGCGAAAATGAAGTCTTGAATAATTCATTCCTGGGGGGTGAGCAGGCAATAGTCCTGGAATTGGGGGAATTGAGCCAAGACACACCTAATACCATAGAGTTTAATGCTGTGTTGAGGTCGCTTCTGGCGGAAAATCGGGAAATGATGAGAAGTATAGTAGCGGAAAATAGCGAAATGATGGAGAAAAGCAGGGAGGAAAACCGTGGAATGATGGAAGCGATCAGGGCCGAAAACCGCAAAATGTTAAAGAGAAAAATAGGGCAGAGAATCGCAAAATGATGGAACAGTGCCAAATAACATTAGGGCTGAAAACCGCACAATAATAGAGGACATGGTAAATCGGGCTGTGGCCGGTGCTGTCCCCAGTGCTGTAGGCGAGGCCATAGAAGAGATAAGAGAAAGCATCTGTAGGCAAAATGCGGACCACATGCGCGATGTAGTTGCAGAACTACGCGGAGAAAACGGCGAGAGTAGCCGACTCGTGGAAGAGGAAATAAGACAGACTCTGGAGGGAGTGAGACAGATTACGGGGCGCATCGTCGATGTGGAGAACGAGATAATAATCGGCCACGGGACAGTAAAGAAACAGAGCGGGGAAGTAACTAAGCTGAGCGAGACCTTGAACACGGCGCGTGAGGAGATAACAATCGGTCTGGACATACTCACCGCGCGACTGCAGGAGTCGGAACTGAAGATAGTCGAGTTGCGTAGCACGTGCCACAGCCACCACGAAAATGTAGGAAACGTGGGATTGCGTCTGGGGCGCAACTACCGTGAAGGGGATATTCCTAGGTTCAGGGGTGAGCGAGAGGAGCACCCTAAAAAACACCTTGAGCGGCTAAGAGAATTTTTTAAAATCTATGACTACCACGAGCAAGAACGAATTATAGTTCCTAAGCGATCTGTCACAGGAAAATGCCGTAACAGGTTGTTGTTACGCGTGGATGAAATAACGGCGTATGATAAGTTTGAGCGCGAGTTTCTGTCAGAGTATTGGGACACCAAAACACAGGGCGCTAATAGAGCCGAGTTATACCAAGGGACTTGCCGTGTGGGGGGCCTAGAAGCACATCTAAGCCAAGTAGTCGAGCGCTCACGCTATTTCGATCAACGCCTTGTGCCGGTGTGCTGAGGTGAAAAAAATTAATTAAATGTAAACGATAGTATAGATAAAAGGTAAAAGGGTACCCCGCACATGGAAGTTAAGATATAAAACTTTTAAATCATTAATAAAACAAATTATTATATTAAAACTTAAATTTTACATGAAAGCAAATGCTGTATTTATTATTTAAACCAAAATTACATATCAGGATTTTGACATGTCTCTTTAATAGAAAATAAATAATATTAAGGTAATTTTAATTTAAAAGAAGGTAAATAAGTTGTCCCGATGACACTTAGCTGTCCTGACGTCAAACGTAGTGGTGGTGAGTGAAACGGAATCGGAGATGTAAGCACACAGTTCCTTCACTGAATGCTGGAGAATGGAGATGATCGTGCGCATTCTTAGCGATGAAAACACCAGTCCACTAGCTGAATCGCCGGGACGAGCCACGAAATAAACCAAAATGGAAAAGTGCCCATAAGGATGTGAGTCCCAACACTTGGACCCTCACTAAAAGAAAAGAACGCGAAATTAATAAAATGTGAACGCAAAGTAACAAATAGAGAAAGTCTCTGAAGACAGGTACTCACCAGAGGGCGACGAACGAAGCAGAAACACGTAGCACTAAATTTAAAGACAAAAGCTACGTTTGGAGTGGTAGAATAAAATAAAAATAACTATTCACGTAGACTACATGATGTTGATATTAAAAAAATAAGCAGTTAGGGCATTTACGTCCCTACGTCTGCTGGAAAGATACGAACACCGCAACAACACATCTTGTCGTGTTCACTGCTGATCAAAGAGTGCCGGAAAAATGGAGGAAAGAGAGGTAACAGAACACAAACAAAGGCGCAGCGGAATAACTTTAAAACGCCCCACTAGATGGCAGGGGCAGTCAGTATCGCCTACCGACAAGGAGGCACAATGCTTTCACGTGTACAGAGCTGCACAGAAAGTACGAAATCACGTGATGGACATGCAGACTACATGCGCCCTGACACAGCAAATGTCCGCACTGCAGGAAGAAACAGTAAAATAAAGAAGAAACAAAGCTTCGGCTAAGGAATGCAAAACGTAGCCGCGCACGTCCGGCTAACAAAGAACACGTTACTGCAGCCTGAATCGGCTCTACTCATAACTAACATGTGGAGGAAAGATAGACTGTAATGAAAAAATAAAATGTACAGAAACATCCAGAGTAAAATAAAATTTCTGAATGACACCAAAATACTGTTAGTATAATGTAAACAAGATAATATCAATGAAATAAAAAAAAATTAAGAAAATAAACCTAAATTTATGAGAATATAGACAAAACATTTTAATATTTAAGTCGTGACGTATATAATACGGCACACACTTCTGCCCTGAAAGGAGACGTTAGCGTCGACAAAAAAAATTTCTAATGATAAGACACCAAACACCTAAACAAGAATAAACAATCAACAAGATACATTAATTGCTAAAATAGAATCTTTCAAACTGGCAAAGAAATCACAAGAATAAAATATCAAAATTAGAGAAATTTACAAATGTAGCTCACAAATGCTGTCGAATGTGCAAAGAATCAAGTGGAGGCACCAAGTACCCAGGACAACAAAATCCACAAAGGGACAAAATGGGGTGTCAAGAAATTTCCCACGACCCCTAACAACAAACTTACAAACTAATATGTACATAAAACTTCAATAATGAGTTAAGTCCACGTGTGCAGGAGCAAACCTACAAGAGGAAAACAAACGTGTGAGGAGGCTGCAGACCTACAAACACACGACTCCAAAAAGGGCACAAAACAAAAGGACGAAAACTCAACAAAACTGGTCCAAGTCCAGCAAAACGTCCTGACCGTAAATAACTAGTGAGTATCCCGCATTCCCAATGAGTGATCAATCCACCGAAAACCAAGAAAAACAACACTAGACGAGTTTCACACTGAAACAACACAACATACAACAACAAAGCAAGACTAACATAATTTACTGGCAACCACAAGACCAAAATAAAAAGTAAAAATATATAAAGAACAATCAACAAAGAGGTTAAGTTGCCACAAAGTATGGTCACTAAATGAAATGACTAAGTCCCATACCAAAGTCAATCCAAAAGTGAACCACACCAGAAAGTTAAGAACAGAGACAGAAAAAAAAAATGTGACCAGCAATAAAATTTTCAAAAAGACCAAAACTATCGCAATGCGTATCATGTCTCAGAGAGAAGACAACACGAAGTGACTGTGTCCCATACCACAGCCACACAAAACGTGCTCACAACACATGTGAAAACACGAGTACCGAAGTACCGAAACGTGAAGCCAAAACCCAAAAACAAAAAGACACAAAATTAAAATTAAATTGCCAAAATTTTAGCACAAATTAAGAAAATTGTATTACAAATAAATTTAAATTCATGAATAAAAAATTAATTTACTAAATATTACTCATAGAAATGCAAAATTTAATATAATTTCAATGTGAATTATTATTTAAGTTTTGTTTTAAAGTGTACACATAAAATGTAAATTAAATTTGTGTAAAGAAATATTACTTTCGAAACAACAGTAAACAAACTAAGTGTGTCAAAGAAAACAAAATGTGATGCTAAAATTTTGTCAAAATTATCAAGAAAAACAAAAGGATAAGACACTACCTTAAAGAGACGACAAAACCTGTTACCACATAGCAGCATCCGAGCAGGAAGCCAGCTACACCAATACCACGAGAGGTAGCTGAAACAGTGTGCCACAGGAGGGTTCACACTGGAGGAAAAGGCAGCTACTCCAGGTAGATCAGTGCAACCAACCAATCCACCCAAGAAGCACCATGAAGCACCAGAACTGTCAACAAAAACAAAACGACAACTATCCATGCTTTTAAGAAAAACCCTGGAATAAAGAAACAAATTAAACCAAACTCATCAGAAAATTGTATAAAAAATAAATTAGGTTAAAACCATTAAATCATTTAGAAGACCCTACTACATTAACAAGACCAATAAAATTAGCAATTAAGATGACAACAAATCAACTGTAATACACCGTATTTAATATCAGATTTAAAAGAAACATAGCAGACCAAAATATGCATAACATAAATAAATAACAATGAACAAAATCTCAGTAGCAACGGAAATGCTTGATCACAAAATAATTAGAGTATTGGACAGAAGAATAATAATAGATCCAATAAAATTAATAAATTGAGAAATTGAGAAACAATTGCAAAAATATGTAAACATATTCATGTACGAAACAGATTAAAAAAAATTAATAATACCAAATTAAATTCAATAATTAATTTGAAGACTGTCAAAACAAGCCTAATAACTTGGAAAGCGAATACAAGACACACAAAATATTAAATCGGCATTAAAGCTCAAATTAATAATGAAAAATGGAATAAACGTCAAATTGTAACATCACGATAAATATATCAGAAAATGGGCAGACAGTAATGCACACACATATAAAAATAAATTTTAAAACAATAGTTTGACATGAAACACCATAAAGAAATTTTAAAAACTCAAAGTTAAAAATGTAAACAAGGAATGAAAAATGTTTTCGGAACAGGTAGTACATCGCCACTATACCATAGAAGGAACAAACGCATCGCGGTTGCGCGAGACGCCATCTTGAGAAACATGTACGTGAACACAACACAACCTTCACGACTGTTGAAACGTGCTTCAAAACACGGAAAATAAAAACTGATTTAACATAAACGATGCACCAAAACAAACGCACTAATAGCAGGATTACTAAATATTTGAAACACTGTAAATATACTGAACATCGTACAAGAAGAAAATTAAATACGACAGACATAGACTACTGTGATAACTAATGACATTGGCGACTGAAAATCATAACTCGTCAAAACGTAAACACATAATTAAAAAAAGTAAGCAATAACTGAAGACTCAGCCTGATTAAAAATACATCAATACAAAACGAAGATGTCGTCACATGTGAAAGATAATAGAAAATACTCAGAGACGACCCGAAAATAACAAACAGAACTTAGGCCTATACCAAGACAGAGCCTAACTCTCACGAGAAAAATAAAATTACTTTTAATAAGAATGAATTATAGTAATAAACTTACATACGTCATGATCCTGTATTACACAAGTATAATAAATATTTATATACCAAGCTCATTAACAGCGCCTGTAACAACTGCCGATGCGCAATGCTTTGCGCCGGCAAACAGCTGACCTGAAGGTCACGAGACTAGATGAACTAGGTCATACGTAAAACATTAAATTTTACAGTTGTTATATATTAATTAGTCAAAATGTAAGCAGAGACATTAAGTTGAAGTGGAAAATCATTGAAAAACCTTGTACTGTAAACGAAAACTGAAGGCTAATTAACTCACAATGCATATCATCAAATAATAATTGCAAAAATATTTATATCAACATTATAAAAAATACTTTCGTAACAAAATAATATTATAAATACCTTTTGGTAAATTACAGATTATTTAAATATTTAAGTATAATATATTGTGGAAAATCGAAACCAAAGCTCTGGTACCAGTTTGGTACCACATCAATATCAACATGAATCAAACCACGCTCTGCTACCAGTTTGTGCCGGTGTGCTGAAGTGATAAAAATTAATTAAATGTAATCGGAAGCAATACACTCAAGTGTTTATAACCGCTAAACCAAACTCCTGTTGAAAACAGCCACGCATAAATGAAAGAAACTAAGTGGCAAAATAAGCAAAAGAACAGGACAACAAACATATAAATAAAAGCGATAAACACACAAAATAAACACTTGAGAAGGACGACTAGGCCACAAGCACACCGCACAAAAGAATAAATTTAGAAAAATGTAAGGTGTTTAGAAAATATAACTTAACCTTACTAGATACTCAAAATTAGTTAAAACGCCCAGAGGAACAATTATAAATAATAAGACATTGATTTGTGGTTTGTTAAATAATTAAATTATTTTTATTTTTATTTCTTATTTAAGTTAAATAGTTTTTCTTTTCAAATATGCAAACAAGCAAGGTATACCTGTAAATAACATTGAAACATGTTAGGCATGTAAGCCTATATGAATAGTTTAAATTAATTACTAAAATTATGTGCAAACGATAGTATAGATAAAAGGTAAAGGGGTACCCCGCACATGGAAGTTAAGATATAAAACTTTTAAATCATTAATAAAACAAATTATTATATTAAAACTTAAATTTTACATTTAAGCAAATACTGTATTTATTATTTTAACCAAAATTACATATCAGGATTATGACGTGTCTCTTTAATAGAAAATAAATAATATTAAGGTAATTTTAATTTAAAAGAAGGTAAATAAGTTGTCCCGATGACACTTAGCTATCCTGACGTCAAACGTAGTGGTGGTGAGTGAAACGGAATCGGAGATGTAAGCACACAGTTCCTTCACTGAATGCTGGAGAATGGAGATGATCGTACGCATTCTTAGCAGCGACGAAAACACCAGTCCACTAGCTGAATCGCCGGGACGAGCCACGAAATAAACCAAGATGGAAAAGTGCCCATAAGGATGTGAGGCCCAACACTTGGACCCTCACTAAAAGAAAAGAACGTGAAATTAATAAAATGTGAACGCAAAGTAACAAATAGAGAAAGTCTCTGAAGACAGGTACTCACCAGAGGGCGACGAACGTAGCAGAAACACCTAGCACTACATTTAAAGACAAAAGCTACGTTTGGAGTGGTAGAATAAAATAAAAATAACTATTCCAGTAGACTACATGATGTTGATATTAAAAAAATAAGCAGTTAGGGCATTTACGTCCCTACGTCTGCTGGAAAGATACGAACACCGCAACAACACATCTTGTCGTGTTCACTGCTGATCAAAGAGTGCCGGAAAAATGGAGGAAAGAGAGGTAACAGAGCACAAACAAAGGCGCAGCGGAATAACTTTAAAACGCCCCACTAGATGGCAGGGGCAGTCAGTATCGCCTACCGACAAGGAGGCACAATGCTTTCACGTGTACAGAGCTGCACAGAAAGTACGAAATCACGTGATGGACATGCAGACTACATGCGCCCTGACACAGAAAATGTCCGCACTGCAGGAAGAAACAGTAAAATAAAGAAGAAACAAAGCTTCGGCTAAGGAATGCAAAACGTAGCCGCGCACGTCCGGCTAACAAAGAACACGTTACTGCAGCCTGAATCGACTCTACTCATAACTAACATGTGGAGGAAAGATAGACTGTAATGAAAAAATAAAATGTACAGAAACATCCAGAGTAAAATAAAATTACTGAATGACACCAAATTACTGTTAGTATAATGTAAACAAGATAATATCAATGAAATAAAAAAAGTTAAGAAAATAAACCTAAATTTATGAGAATATAGACAAAACATTTTAATATTTAAGTCGTGACGTATATAATACGGCACACCCTGTCTGAGTCTGACATAAGTAATGCTTGTCTATGCCCAGACCCCACTAGAGGTCCAGCGAGTACTGGTGGGTAAAGAGATGGAAAATGTGGAGCAGCTGCGAAAAGTGCTTCAAGAACTCAGGATGGGGCTGTTGGGTGCCAGTGAAATGCGACAGAACCATGAATACCGTGTCAACTACTGGGCAAGCGACGCAAGTTGCATGCAGGGGAACGAGCGCGAGCGGTGATATGACAGGGGGCGTGGCCAGTATGAAGGTGGTACATCACGTGAGAATGGATGGCGCACAGGTCCGCGCTACCGCTATTGTGAGTCAGGCAGGCTGAGCGAAGCATCTGGAGGGGAAAGTAGGGGCAACGAGCATTGGCGATCACACGAGTCAGGACTCAGGGAGGGGGGTGCGCAGAGTAGGCAGCGCGGAACACTTGTAGGGGAAGGTACGAGAAACGAACATTGGCGTGCACGGGACAGAAACGTGGATACACAGAATGACAGGGCGCTGGATCGTATACCACAATGGCAGCATTTCAACGATGGTTACAGACGGCCAGAAGGGAAACTGGCGTGGTCGCGTGGCATAGGCCGCCAAGCCGAAGCGACCGGCGCACGTACACATGCACACATGGCTGCCACAATGCAGGCAGACGATAGGGCGTTCCTCTTGTCTGAAGAATCCAAGCTCTTGCTTGGTAAATTTGTGCCCGAACTCTCCAACAAAATTAAGGGTATTACAGTAGATATTCTGTTTGATTCAGGGTCTGAAATCTCAGGCACCTCACAACAGTTCCTGGATAACATGGTTAAGAAGGGAATTGAGTTTCCTACGCTGCCGGTACCGCAGGTTACCATAATTGGTGCTACCAGAGGGCGCAGTAAGAAAGTAAACAGACAGGTATTTCTAGACATTTATTTCGGAGATAAAATTTATAGGGCGATTTGCCTAGTGGTCCCGCAAGTGACCCGGGAAATTATTCTTGTCATTGACTTTATGCAACAACATGACGTGATTGTTGATTTTGCAAAAGAGAGCATCAGCCTGGGGAATATATGCTTGCCTATGATAAGGAAGACGTGGAGGTACGAGGATGAACACGTGGAGTCTCTTAACATAGCCCTGATGGACGAGGTAAATTTGCGAGCTGCAGGCTACGTACTTTCTGGGATTGGAACTGAGACAGAGGGTGGCAACACTGTGGGGGGTCAGGGTGAGACAACTCCTCCGCCTGAACCTGCTGTTCCGTTGGAACATAAGTTGGAGTCGGTAAGAGCAAAACTATGTTCAGAGGCGGAAAGGAGGGGCAAACGCCAGGGAGCAACGTTGGATGCCTTCCATATAGGGGATAAAGTGTTGCTGAGGGTTGCCGAGCGTAGCAAGGTTGCGAACAGTGAAATGGGCAAACTGTTCATGCCCTTTGATGGGCCATATCTGATAACCAGGAGAGCAGGTCCAAACTCCTGGGAGTTGAGCCACCTGGCAGGGACAAGGGGTATAAAAGGGATCTATAACTCCTACCTCCTAAAACCTTTCAAGTCACTGTAACACATTGTCCTTACTGTTGTAGTTTGGCAGCTGTGGGCACCATGTATGGGGGCCATCGCAATGATTTTGTGGAGCTTATAATTAGGTATCTGTTGTTTAAAGTATAATATGTTATAGATTGTTTGTTTTATATTTAAGGGATGGTTTAAATTTGTAAAAAGTAGGCATGTCCCACTGTTGGGCGGATAAAGATGACCTTGAATTGTCATGCTCTCGTGTACTTGTCAAAAAAAAAAGTAATGATAATTTTTCTGTGTAAAGAAATGTTTTAAGTATTTATGTTAGCAGTAGCTTGTCAAAGTGGTATGTAATGTTATGGCACCAAAGAGTAGACCTTCGAGGCGGTCATGTCCTATGTTGTCCAGCACTTATGTTAATATTAGGAAACAGAAAAATTGGCTAAGCTACGTCTAGCAAATTTTCCTGGGGGGTTGTCATTCACCCACCCTGCCTGATCATCTGAACTAGATAGTATTTATAATTATTTTTTTTGTTGTTTGACTTTGAATATAAGTATGTAAAGATAACTTAACCGTGTAATGAATAATGGCTGGTCCAGTGGTATATGTATCGCTGCAGTCTTGGAGATCCAGCTGGAGGGGACCACGTTCGGTTCCCGACTCGCCCAATATGGTGCATGTGGCGAAGCCAGTGAAACCTGTTTCGAAAATAAGACAACTCTGGTGGAGTGAAATTTTACTATAACATAAACCAGCGAGTGCCTCAGACTTACATTTATTTGTCATTTTTCCTTTTCTTTAAAGTGTAAACATTAAAATTTATCGTAGCACAACCTTGTCGGTGCTCGTTGGAATCGGCACTCAATTTCTGGAAACTTTGCTCTCTTGGCAATATTTGATATATTTGATACATTTAATAGTTTAGGAGTTAATACTTTTGGATTGTTTCAATGGCTGGGGAGGATGCACGTGGAAGTAGCAGCTGGGCTGGCTGGCGCCAGATGGGGCGCGCTGTAGCTGAAGAGAAGGGGGGAGGCTGGACAAGACAGATGGCCGGTATCCTGGTTGCCGTTCCCGCCATGTTGGTTCCGCACAAATTCTAATATAAATTTATATTTAAAACATTGTAACATACTTTTTAATCAGCATAATGTTTGATATAATTTTTACATTTAATTTCTTTCTTTCTTATATTATACAATTGAACCCAGAATGTGTACCATTGTTGTGAGAGCCTTCGAGAACCTTCCCCGGAAACACTTTGTTTCTGTCGAGAGAGGGGGAGAGAGAGCCTTAAACCTGGGGGGTGCAGGCGGTTTTTTTGGGAGGTCTGGGATTTCCGAGAGCGGTAGAGGAAAGATTGTGGCGTGGGTGCGCATTGAAATGACCGGGCAGGGGCCAATGTAGTAAAGCGGGTCTGAGAAGTGTTCTGATAGGAACTTGCAGACGTGATTTTAGAAAAAGCTTATAAGATACATTGTTTGATTTTGGTGTTAAAAAGGAAGACAAAATAAAAGTTATTCTGTCAGCGTCATTGTGGAGTACGTCATTTAAGCGTCTGATCGTTCCATGACCCCACTGGAGAACCCCGAGACAGAAGAGAGTGTTCTGCCGCTAGCCGGCGCACAAATAAAACAAAATTTAAACAGTGCATAGGTGGGAGTACGCAGCTTGTACCACCACAGTACGCATGTGTTTTGTCTGTAATTTAAACGTGTTAGTATAACCAAACCGATTGAAAGTGATGTGTGGTAGAAAAAAAATTCTGGTATTTTAATATTCATGGCTTGAATCTGTAGTACAAAACGCATAAGACAAAATCATTCTCTGCTGAAAATATCCCGAGAAACCAGCGTAGTAACTTTTAAAAAACATTGCTACAGTTTGTATTGGCAATTAACGTACAATGTTGTACCTTACAGATATCACAGGAGACTATTACAATTTTTGTAATTTTGAGCAGTACGTTATTCATGTTCATGCGTTGTCTTTTTCCTAGATTGGGAAACCAATTTTCAATTTATATCGTGTATAGGGTAAAGGAGACCACAAAATATATACTTTCCTCAAATGTAAGGAAAATTTTTGCCTGGAGAATAGTAATTATCGTCTACTGTTATCTATTATAAATGTTCTGACAGAAAATAAATTTGTCACTGTAAGTCATGTGTATACTTCCAAATTATAAGGTATGTATTGAAATGTTAAAAATTATGTTGAACTTTATTTACCATGTTATATTTTACATTGCTCGTATAAACATCCAAATGAAGATATAAAAAAGCTATGGTCAGGTACTGATATTTCTATTCTGACAGCAACACCACTACTATAGTGACGTTTACACTGACTCATGAAATTAATATTTAAGCGAACCCCACATGACTGCCACAGAATATTAGCCCTTGACCACAGATTTTTCAAGTTCTGTTCACGCGTGTAATAAATTAAAGTGTCACTTGTGAATAAAAATACACGTTAATTTTGTCACATGTAAATAAAAGCACAGGTTAAGTGCAAATAACGTCATTCTCGTTACAGCTGTATAATATTTTTGTTAATAGAGGTTTTCTATTGGCTGAAACTTGAAAGCAGAGTCTCCAACACACAAAAATAACACGTTGCTACTTCAAATTTCGTACCAACCTCTGCATATATTGGTCTTTTGAACCGTCGTTCTTTAGCGCAATAATTCTGACGAAAGCGTTTTGACACGACAATCCATGCTCACATTTTTGCGCAGCTGTCATGACACTAGCGTCGTTCTACCGACACGTCGGAGTTACGACGGTTTCGAATAAAAGAACCATGCTCGACCTGCAGGTGTATGTGATGCCCGTAGGCAGTCAGCGTGAGTAACTTGGCAACACTGCATGTGGTATGGCTCACTAATCCACGCGTACGTGCATTAACCCTTACATGCAGCCTAGCCTGATGACTGGCGCTGCTAGTGATCTCACATTAACACAAACTTCTTCTATTTTAGTCCAGTGTTTGCAGTTTAGTATCATAAACAGCTGAATTGAACGTGAGTTGTGTTTATTGTAATGTAAGTATTGTTTTATTAATTTACCGTAATTCAGTGTTCAAGTTCATGGGCGACAGAACTTTTAAGATATTGGGGATCAAGAGTCAACATTAAAAAAGCACAAAATAAATATAATTTATATTAATATTTTACAAGTTTTAATATGATATCAGCACTGTGGTAATTATCAAATGAGGCCAGGAAAATGTACATAAATTTACAAGGCAAGTTTTGATGTAGGGTTTGTGTTTTGTACTTAATTACTCGCCTATCTTCTAGTTCCTCAGCACCGTGTGGCATGTGTTTGTAGGCAGACTGTTTGCCAGATTGTCATTAGATCATAACTGTGTTCTAGAGAAGTCACATTGCTTCCATTTGTATTTTGTTGTGTTTGTTGACGTTATGTTTCGTTGTGAGTGTCTTATGATGTAGGCGTATTCTGAAACTAAATAACTTTCCGGCCAATACCTTATTTACCTGTGTAAATGTCCCTCCCATGTAAACACCCCATCCTAATGTGAAAAGATTTTACAGAGAAAAAAATACATATAGATTTGTTTACGCACAATACTGCTTCAAACCATGCTCACAGTATTTCACTAGTTTTATTTTGTGAACGTGATTATTGATAGTCTTGTTGCATGAACATAATAAAGTGGATCACAAGTGGTAATAATAAGCTGAAATAAATTGAACTTATTTTGAATGTGACTTGTTATGCTGCACAGTGTGAAACATGTGCAGCGATCAGACACAAAATCTATTACTTAGCCTGTTCTTAGCTGCACTCGACAAATTAACTATGCAGGCCTGCTTCTGTGTAGTATATTTATATTTCTTCTCGATAATTAACAATGTTGGGTGAGTTCTTTCACTACCTGGTAGTAATAATAACCCATTATTCAACATTATTGCCCATTTAAAAGAACACACCAATTATTTTTTGTCTATTAAGTGAAATTCCCCAACCTTATTTTCAACTCCTAAATTTGTAACAATAAATAAAAATGTGAGGCATACACAAGTAAATACAGTAATGAAAAATGAAAATTGAAAAGTTTCTTCAATAGAAATTTTATATTTGTAGGGACTAGAAATGGCTTGACGTGTTAGAGTAATAATTTTTTTCTAAATAGATTGGAAGTGGAATTCTGTTGGGTTGAATACATCAGGGATGATTTTCACTCTTCTAAGTATGCAGTCTGTGGAACTACCTTCTCCATTACTTCCGTGGGAAGAACAGTTCTTGTAAACCATGCAAGTGTAATTCTGTTGGGTTGAATACATCAGGGATGATCGTCACTCTTCTAAGTATGCAGTCTGTGGAACTACCTTCTCCATTACTTCCATGGGAAGAACAATTATTGTAAGCCATGCAAGTGTAATTCTGTTGGGTTGAATACATCAGGAATGATAGCCACTCTTCTAAGTATGCAGTCTGTGGAACTACCTTCTCCATTACTTCCATGGGAAGAACAGTTACTGTAAGCCATGCAAGTGTAATTCTGTTGGGTTGAATACATCAGGGATGATCGTCACTCTTCTAAGTATGCAGTCTGTGGAACTACCTTCTCCATTACTTCCATGGGAAGAACAGTTATTGTAAGCCATGTAAGTGTAATTCTGTTGGGTTGAATACATCAGGGATGATCGTCACTCTTCTAAGTATGCAGTCTGTGGAACTACCTTCTCCATTACTTCCATGGGAAGAACAGTTATTGTAAGCCATGCAAGTGTAATTCTGTTGGGTTGAATACATCAGGGATGATCGTCACTCTTCTAAGTATGCAGTCTGTGGAACTACCTTCTCCATTACTTCCATGGGAAGAACAGTTATTGTAAGCCATGCAAGTGTAATTCTGTTGGGTTGAATACATCAGGGATGATCGTTACTCTTCTAAGTATGCAGTCTGTGGAACTACCTTCTCCATTACTTCCATGGGAAGAACAGTTATTGTAAGCCATGCAAGTGTAATTCTGTTGGGTTGAATGCATCAGGGATGATCGTCACTCTTCCAAGTATGCAGTCTGTGGAACTACCTTCTCCATTACTTCCATGAGAAGAACAGTTATTGTAAGCCATGCAAGTGTAATTGTGTTGCATTGAATACATCAGGAATTATGGCCACTCTTCTAAGTATGCAGTCTGTGGAACTACCTTCTCCATTACTTCCATGGGAAGAACAGTTATTGTAAGCCATGCAAGTGTAATTCTGTTGGGTTGAATACATCAGGGATGAATGTTACTCTTCTAAGTATGCAGTCTGCTGAACTACCTTCTCCATTACTTCCATGGGAAGAACAGTTATTGTAAGCCATGCAAGTGTAATTCTGTTGGGTTGAATACATCAGGGATGATCGTCACTCTTCTAAGTATGCAGTCTGTGGAACTACCTTCTCCATTACTTCCATGGGAAGAACAGTTCTTGTAAGCCATGCAAGTGGATACTAGCATAATGAGAATGGGAACAGTGTTGACAAATCAGCACCACTTGAAATTTTGGCTACTACTTCTGCTCTGAAAACAGCTAAGGCAATTGAAACTTCACCTTTACAGTCTTCATCTTATTATCAACCTTCATCGTTAGATGACGCCTATCTTGGCATGAGCGTGAACCTACTTGCCTAAGATTCGTTGGTCCCGTAATCTGCTTCTGCAACCCGCTGAATGGATAGTTTTCTTCTTAATGACGATGTGACTTATGCCGAAGCTTTGTGGTGTCTTGAAGCTGTAATTTACCACAACTCCTTGCAGTTTGCTTCTAGTAGTGTAAACTTGGTGAAACAAATGTTTCTTAGCATATATTTTGAAAACAATGTGAAACTTAAAAGGAAAAAATTTCATATGTGATAGTTTTGAAAGAATGTGAACATTTTGTTTTGGGTTTTGATAAGAGTATGAACAAAAGTGTATGGAAATAACAGTTGGCCTTGTTTGTAAGAGTTTGGGACTGAAATGTGAAATAATTTATGTTAAGTATGTAACATCCATTATTATAACTTAACTACAGCTTATGGCCACTTACAAGGAATGAAACCTGGCTCAGAATAATTTGACATTGTGAAGATTATTCAACTGTCAATGGACGGTCCTAACGTCAACTTCAAACTACATAGACTTTTACAGCAAGATATCAGATCTGACCCAGAATCCCCACAGTTACTTGACATAGACTCTTTTGGTCTATAAACAGTTCACATTGCCTTCAAGATACACCTCAAGAAGTCTCCAGAATCCCCACAGTTACTTGACATAGCCTCTTGTGGTCTACAAACAGTTCACATTGCCTTCAAGATACACATCAAGAAGTCTCCAGAATCCCCACAGTTACTTGGCATAGCCTCTTGTGGTCTACAAACAGTTCACATTGCCTTCAAGATACACATCAAGAAGTCTCTAGAATCCCAACAGTTACTTGACATAACCTCTTGTGGTCTACAAACAGTTCACATTGCCTTCAAGATACACTTCAAGAAGTCTCCAGAATCCCCACAGTTACTTGACATAGCCTCTTTTGGTCTATTAACAGTTCACATTTCCTTCAAGATACACATCAAGAAGTCTCCAGAATCCCCACAGTTAATTGACATAGCCTCTTGTGGTCTACAAACAGTTCACATTGCCTTCAAGATACACATCAGGAAGTCTCCAGAATCCCCACTACGCATAGACTCTTGTGGTCTACAAACAGTTCATATTGCCTTCAAGATACACATCAAGAAGTCTCCAGAATCCCCACAGTTACTTGACATAACCTCTTGTGGTCTACAAGTAGTTCACATTGCCTTCAAGAAGTCTCCAGAATCCCCACAGTTACTTGACATATCCTCTTGTGGTCTACAAACAGTTCACATTGCCTTCATGATAAACATCAAGAAGTCTCTAGAATCCCCACAGTTACTTGACATAGCCTCTTGTGGTCTACAAACAGGTCACATTGCCTTCAAGATACACATCAAGAAGTCTCCAGAATCCCCACAGTTACTTGACATACCCTCTTGTGCTCTACAAACAGTTCACATTGCCTTCAAGATACACATCAAGAAGTCTTCAGAATCCCCACAGTTACTTGACATAACCTCTCGTGGTCTACTAACAGTTCACATTTCCTTCAAGATACACATCAAGAAGTCTCCAGAATTCCCACAGTTACTTGACATAACCTCTTGTGGTCTACAAACAGTTCACATTTCCTTCAAGATACACATCAAGAAGTCTCCAGAATCCCCACAGTTACTTGACATAGCCTCTTGTGGTCTACAAACAGTTCACATTGCCTTCAAGATACACATCAAGAAGTCTCCAGAATCCCCACAGTTACTTGACATAACCTCTTGTGGTCTACGAACAGTTCACATTGCCTTCAAGATACACATCAAG
>PNEQ01059030.1:14310-46214 GCA_003012365.1 Medauroidea extradentata | reverse complement strand
GTTGCTGAGTTCCGACATGGTACTCCAAGTTGCTGAGTTCCGACATGGTACTCCAAGTTGCTGAGTTCCGACATGGTACTCCAAGTTGCTGAGTTCCGACATGGTACTCCAAGTTGCTGAGTTCCGACATGGTACTCCAAGTTGCTGAGTTCCGACATGGTACTCCAAGTTGCTGAGTTCCGACATGGTACTCCAAGTTAAAGATGTCCTCACTTGAAAAATCACATTGAGTCTAATACTTCTTAAACTTCAATGCCTACAGATGTTCAAGTTCGTAGCACATCACGTCTTAGTTCGTTCACCTTTGACGTTTGTTTGCCATAAAATTATTTTACTGCTCTTAAATGATTGTCTCCTAATCTGTTCAAAATTACTTGGTATAATATACACATCTTGTGTACAACATGCGTAAGTAAAGTGAGTAGGTATCTGTCTGGCTAAGCTAGAGCCATGCTAGTTAATAGTGCATCAAATTGTTAAGAGTGAATTAATTCAGAGCAATGAAAATTGTGTTTATTGTCTTTACACAAAATAGTGAAGAGAAATTCAATGTTTCAACAAACGAGAATGAAATATATGATCCATTATACTGATGTCCATTTCTTACACAAAATCTATAGAAACAAAATTCAAGAAATCCCTTAATTCAATTTTTTTCCATTTATGGGCCAGCAGAGATCATAATGGAAGAGTGCCCTAGTAAATACAACATGGTAAGTAACAAACATATGCTGTGTCTGTTAGTTTGTAAGAAGTGTGTTCTTGTTTGAGGTTTATAGTACTGCTTCGTTGTGTGTCGTCAGTAAGATTATATAAGTCATGTGTTTGATCAATGATCCATAAACACTTGTCAATCAATAACTACATAATACTATTAACACAAATATGGATAAAGAAATATGTCATTGTGTGAACGAGAAACCTTTGAAAACATCACGTTTGCACACAGATAAAAATATTAATAAACAAAAGTAGTAAACAAGTATTACCCAATAGGAACATTTCTCGTAAAACAACTGGGCCTCTACTTGTTTGACATCTTGAATATTTTTGGAAGGTAATATATCGTGTGTAGACAGTTCATTTATACACATAGCAGAGTACAGTACATAAACACTTCATGAAAACAGTAACATACCATACTTACACTTGACATAGACCAACGGTTAGATTCAGTTTCTTGGACGTACTCCATTGCAAAATTGAACGACTGTCAAAGAAAAACTAAACAATTAAAAATATACCATAAAATAAGCAGAGTATGCTTAGTCAGCAAGATACATACACAACATGAAATACCAAGGTGGAATCAGGTCAAATAAAAACAAACACATAATAAATAAAATAAAAAACCAAACATCATGCTACACAACGATGAGATGAAACAACAAACACAGTAGATATCAGACACGAACAGAAAAATAACAAAACAAACACAACAAGTAGACGAGACACAACGCAACAGATATCGGACATTTACAGACAAGACAAACGACACAACGATTCCATCTTGGAATCTCATGTTGTGTATGTATCTTGCTGACTAAGCATACTCTGCTTATTTTATGGTATCTTTTAATTTTTTTTAGTTTTTCTTTGACAGTCGTTCAATTTTGCAATGGAGTACGTCCAAGAAACTGAATCTAGCCATGAACTCCCATTGCACAGTTCTTTTAAAGATCATAGACCGTCGGACGATAAAAAACAACATATTACACTGCAAATAAAATACTCGAGTACTCTTGACACATAAATCTTCATTATTTCATCATTCAAAATACACTCTCAAGCCTTCCAATAATTTTCTTGATGGATAAGTACTTCCTGCTGTTTTCTAATGAAATATTCCCTTCTGTAACACTGCATTTCACTTAATGACCTACTCTTTAGTAAACATAGACTTAACAAACTATTTCAGCTGGTTAATATTAAATTTTTCAATCTCTTATTGTGTTTCTGGATCTACTACGACATAACAGTTTTTGTTAACAATGCCTTTCAATAAATAAGGGCATTTACAGAGCAAGCTTAACTTCTTGGAAATGTGATCCCAATAGTTACATGGTTAGCTTTAAGCAACACTAAAGTTCCTATTTCCAAATCCTTGGTTCTTGAAGTTTTAAATTGCTTTTTCCATAGCTCTGCTGCATTAATTTAATTTGATTTCACAAGCTTGTTCAGTTCACTCTGCAATTCTGCCTTATCTCTTTCAGTAATGGCTTCTGGAAATCTCGGTAGGCATTTAGTACTAATTGGTTCCGAGTGAGTACAGGTTAAGACTTAACGTAAAGTGCATTCTCACAGAAGACTACAGTCACTGCTTTGAGACCATAAGTGATTATCTAACAGTTTAACTTATTATTGGGTTTGGCATTAGTCTCTTGAGTTGGTGCCGTTGGTACAACTGGTAGTTGAGGTGGTGGGGAACAAAGGAAATTACTGTAACTAATACTAGCGTGGTTATTAGCACTAGCTAATGGATAACCGTTATTATTCCCTTGTGATGCTTGGTGTTGCGAATTATGCAATACCAAAGGGTACTCTTGTTGGTTCCAGTATCTAGACTGTTGCATGCTATTTCCATCATGACCTTGGTTATAATCTTGGTAGTTACCATTTTCCTCGTTGCGTCGTGGTGACCCACTAGAATAGTTATTCCTGTCGTCTCTTCTGTCTTGCCTCTTGTAGTTACATCTGTAATTATTCTGGTGTTGGTTTTGTTCTCTTAGCTGTCGGTTACTCTGATAGCTCTCTTGATTTGCTGCTCCACCTTCTCTTCTTCCAACCTGTGTAGTTATTTTGATGTTTTTTCTTGTAACCTTGATCTGCTGCCCTCTCCAAGGTGTTCACATGTGGTTTCCTCCGGTCATGTTGTCCCCAGCTCTGATACTGTGGTGGACTTCTTTGTTTATCTGGTAGTGATTTGTTTTCTCTCTACTGGCCTTTAGTTGCTTTTCAAGTATGTGACAGTGTATCAGTTAGTCCCTGAAGTCTTGCACTTTTAAATCTCTTGTGGTGGCCCAGTATACTTGGTAGTGCGCAGGAAGTTGACCAACTACCAAAGAGATAAATTATTTGTCTGTCACAGGTGGTTCTAAATGTCGTGTGCTGTCATACAAGTCACTCAGGTGTTCTTCAATAGATCATACTTATTGCTTTTCAGTTGTGTCCTGAGGTTCATTTGAATTTAAGCATCCCAGAATTGTTTTAGAAATTTTGTTTTGAAATTGTCATAAGAATTGTAGTTACTTTTTACTACCTCCCACCAAAAATATGCTGCTGATTTTAGGCGCATGCCTAAAGATTTTGAAACGTCCCTTTCACTTAGGCTGAAAAATGATTTGTAGTCTTCAAACTGTTTCAAATATGTTACAGGGTTTTCTGTTGTTTTGCCTCAATATGTTGGCATTTCCATTGTCCAGTGGCTCGCTGGATGGTGTAGCAAGGCTGCTGTAGACAAAATTGGGTTACTTACATTTGGTACTTTATTCTCAAAGTTGGCAACGTTATCTACACTTACTTCATTGCCATTTCCCTGTGTTTCCATTGCTACATTAACTGGTACTGTAGTGTGTACTAAAGTCTGGTGCTGTTGCCTTTCTTCTATCTAGCTTTCCACGCCTTTTATTTCTCTTCTTTAAATTATTTCTCTCTCTATTCTCTCCCCAATGCATCTGAGTTTTCTTTCTGTTGTGTTTCCTGTAGCAGCAATATCTTGTTGCAATTCATTGACTTTGCTTTGTATGCTTGTATTATCTAGATTCAGTGTTTGTATTTCCTTGCGAACCTCTTCCATTTCTACACCATAATTTACTGTAACAGATTCTGCCCTCTCTAACCTCTGTTTCATCACAGATATTTCACTGTTAAATTCCTGTAGTCTGTCATCCAAAACTCTTACTACCTCACTTCTGACTTCTTCTTTAACCTGCTGTATATCTTCTCTCACTTGCTGAATTTGTCGAATCTACTGTTGCAATTGCTGTGATTGCTGTTGCAATTGCTCTTGCAACTGTTGTGTTTGTTGTTGCATTTGTTGGTGTATTTGTTGTAAGAAAGCTACTACTGCCTGATTATCAAATGCAGGTGGTTGTACGTTCCCTATAGGTGTGGTTTCTGTACTAGTATTGGGTACCGTAGTTACAAGTTGTACTGTACCGGTGGCATTCCCTAACTGTCTAGTGACTGCTTCTATCCCTCTAGATAATTCATCGCTTCTTACTGTATCTGTGCTACGGTCATTTTTATCCATCTTGTCTTCAAGCTCAGTTGTTCCCTGGTCATTACCTAGCATTTCTACATACTCAATACAATCATCATCACTATCACTACCATAAAAAGTTCCTCTCGAGATATAATTTTTATTTGCTTTACCTGACATAGTCTTTGCACATAATAATACTATATGTGGTGTTCGAGCCTATTCGATGCTATTACACATTGTCCAACTAAACTGTTGTGTGACAACGAAACACAATTTGTGCTAACACGTTGATGCGCCAAATCTGTTGTTTCACCATGTCAAGTAAAGAGGAAAATGTAGAGGATTGATTTAAATAAAAAAATATGTGTGATATGTTTGTGTGACTGAACTTGTGTAGGCTATAGATGGTGAAGATATAAGGTATGGAAAATAATTTTGAAACAAAATACCATAAATTAATATTATAACCATTTTGCAATACTGACAAGTTGAATTATTTGATAATAATAATTTTGTCATACTTTTAATACTTAAATTTCAGTTTCCATTAAGTAAAGAAAGCTGTTTACTCATTAATGAGTTATCTTAACCAGTCAGTTTAATTAATTTTTTTGTAGCTGTACATTTACTTGAGAAGTAGTCTTCGAATACAAAAACACACTTCGTAACACATTCGGACAGACAAATTCAATATAGATCACATCAATAATTTAATCTCTATCATGTGCAGTGAACATTTTCTTCCATAGTCAACAACAATTAGAATATTTACACTTTTGTTCTTCTTCCTAGAAGGTACTATGCATAGACAAAGTATTGTCTCTCAAAGTTCATGCCTGTCATCTTATCAACATAAAATTTAAAATAATAAATATACGATTTCCCTATATGTCTACTCATTCATAAAGACATTAAATTTTGTCCAAAATAAAACAAAATATTTAACAATTATGACAGGTAAATAAGTAATTTTAATAATTAAAAAAACAGTAAACAATAAACAAAATACTTACATCTTTACCATTGTTACAATATTTTAAAATACAGTATGTCTTACCCACTGGGATATCATCATATTTTCCCCATCAATATGATACTCATTAAATAGTCTAACACGTATTCGAGTGTTTTTCTAAATTCGACCACCTTCTGGATTAACATTTATGGAACATATTTTAGATTAATCTTTGATATCTAAGAAATCTTTTGAGATATAAAGCCTTTCGCTTCAGGATAATGTTACTGTACATACATGTAAAAACATTTCGGTATTATTATAAATTCGACATCTCATGACTTGGAAGACAGGAATTGAATCGGTCATTATTATAGGTAACTATGTCCAAAAATCTTAAGTGTGTGAAATCGATAAAATCCAGCAAACGAAAATATCTAAATGAAAACAGTTTTTCTTGATTTTTGTACATAGTGCATATTAACAATGACCGAATCATTTGTGTTTGAATTGTATGGTTAATTTAACATCGATCCACTAGGTCATCGTCATTTTCACTTTAATTGGATATTTTAATGCCTTTAATGAATAAGTAATATGACAACATAACTCAGTTTTCTACGTGTCTTCTGAGAAAAATCCTGAAAACCGCTAATCACTTTAAACATCAACCGACCAAGTAACAGTACTGCGTATTCCTGATCACGTGTTTTCCTTTGTAAATAACGTCAGTAATTGCTTAGTGGCTCGATTAATCCCTATCAACTGGTGCCCACTATTTTCCTTGTGGCTGTACTCCTCTGGACCTGCTTGTGGTGAGCTAAAGACGTTATCAAATATTAGCAACTGTGGATGACTCGCATTGACACGTAGACTATGTTTGGAGTCATTCAACAAACTGCTAAAATACTATTAATTGTCAGTGGTTGGCATTGACTTGCACTAATATGTCTGCACTTCTCAGAGTCGTCTGGTGAAGTCATAACAAACTCGTCAGCAAACCCATACCCAGATCGCCGATATGTGCTTCAAGCATTCCTTACAATAATTGTCAGTGAATGATGTTACTCAGGACATACCGCCTCAGGTGACAAGAACGCAGATACACGTTGCCTGTTATTAATTTTTCTATTTCCTTACATTTTCAACACTAACATACTACAAGTAACATTCAGTTACAATTTTAATTTAATAACTAATATATATATATATATATATATATATATATGAAATTTAACACATCATAATAACTATTCTAGCACTCACTATCGCTTCTCATTGCTGAATCTAGTTTGGGGGCGGGAATATTAGCCAGGGATTCTGGATTCAAGTAGGAGGAGGGTGAGACTGCGCAGTGGCAGATACTGGCTTGAACGAGTATCTGTGTAAAGCTAGGGTTTCCTAGACCAGAGATTTGCCACTGCCATTGTCTAAACACCGCTAGTGCATGTACGCGTCACCACAGTCCGCAGTGTGAAGGGCCAGTGTGATGTAGGTTGAGGAGAAAACAACTATATAAGCCACATTTGGTGACACAAGCTCCACACAACTTACAGATACATTTTTCGATTTTCACAAACATAATTTATGTCGGTTAAGTCTAGTTATGGCCCTCAGCGGCAGTATCGCATTCGTCGGCACTAAGGTGTCGGTATCGACACTATCGCTGCCTGTGAGTGTTAATTAGGCGTCGAATCGGCTTGCCATTAAAATAGAAGTAGATCTAAGCTCGTATCAGGTGTAGTTTTCATCTTTTAGATAGTTACTAACCCAACACTACTTGGTATATTACCCCATTGCATGACTTACACACACGTGTCTTCTACCTCCCATGCTCTAATGCCTCGCTAGCCTGCTAACTTGTGTGCCTGCCACTGAAGTCATACCGCACTCTAGATACTTTCAAACTAGTTTCCCCGATCAACAGCAAATTGATTTTCTAAAATTGCCTCCTAAAATATTATACTTGCCTAACTATCCTACATATTAGGAAAATATATAAATATTGACAGTCACAAACAAATTCTTACATCAAATTGCTGGTAGTGTAATCTAGTGCACATAAATTTGTAGGCACCACAAAAACTCTTAATACAATGCTTTAACGAGCTAGTTTACTACAGGTTGACTGTTGGTATCTCATAAAACTCCCAGCAGCTAATATTTCTGCTATCTGCTTTGTAAACATCTTAACCACAACCAAAATTTGTCAGACGCGTACCCCAATTAAGACGGCGAAAAGAAAAGCATTGCCCTCCCCAACACCTGCTATGAAGAATAAATCAGATAACTCTGTGACTTATTGAAAGCAAATAGTGTTTTTGAACTACATTTCAGTATTTAAATATTCTTATACGAAACTAATATTTTACAAATCTGAAACAATATATTTTATACCCACGGTACCATTTTGTCTGTGCGTGTATGCATGTGTGTGTATGTGTGTTGGCGAGTTTGTACATTCATAAATGTTCATGCACGTTTATGTGTGAACGTGCATGTGCAAATGTGTATGTCCCCGTAAAATTTTTGAACCTGTGAATCGAATTACATAATAATTATGCATTTCATTAAAATTGACAAATTATTAGTGGCATTAACTTCCACAAAACCTAAGCCAATAACCTAAGCCGTAAATATTGTAAGCTCTTTAAAAAGTAGAAAAATGAGTAACTTAAATTGTCAAACACTGCAAAGGTTTCTTTATAAAATAAATTTATTTTAATATAGCAGAAATACACTATAAATTTTTGCTCATATTGCTTTAGAGTAAAATAGCAATACGCTGCCAAAATGATTTATGCAGGACAGCTTATGTGATACATGTATCAGAATATCGAATGTTGGTTATTATTTTCGTGTTAATACAATACTGATCATTTCTCATTTAAGGGGTCGTTCTACAGTCAACCATCCTGTAGAAATGATGGAGTGTGATGATATCAACAACGCTGAATATCGCAGTGACAGTTCTACAGTCACAGTTGCCGTATCAGAGTGAGTGTTTGGACTGTTATTTTATTGTTTTCTTAGGGAACAATTCTTTAGTTCGTTTTAAGCTTACCCACTAGCAGTGTGACATATACAGCAACAAAGTTAGATAAACATTTTAAACAAAGACAACAATAAATTAAATAATAAATTAAACAACACATACAGAACCATAGATAAACTGATTTAGCATGACATCAGCATGTGGCTAAATGGCTCACACCACAACTTTAACCACCTGTAAATAAAATAAAACGCACACGCAAACTCGGAAGACAAAATAACATTTCAATAGGAAATTGAAACTTTAGAATAAATTTTACCTTTCCCATTCTTTAAAAATACTTTTTTACATTAGGGAGTATATTTTATATCAAACAACTGTTTAAAACATCAGAAAACAAAATATTTACCTCCTGAGCATTATATATGATTTGCACTGGTTTAATGTCAGCTCTTTCACAAACTTCCCGAAAAAAATCATCAAGAGATTAGCTTTTCGTGTGTGCTTGTATGTGAGTGTTTGTATATGTGCGAATGCGTGTTTGTGTGTACATAAACATGAATGTTTGTGCATGCGTGAATGTGCAAGTGTGTATGTCCTAATATTTGTTGAACCTGTGGCCCGAATTTTGTACATACGAGAGCCAACAGCAATATTCTTTGAGGAATAAACTGCCAGTACACATTGTTTCTAAACTCAAGACCTTTACCTTATAAGCACTTTAAAATGTGGGAAAATTTGAAAGTTCGGCGTTCATAAAGTACAGGTTCATTTTTGGATTATATTTATAAATTTAAAACGTTAAATTATAAAGAACGTTTTTCATTCTTTCAAACAAGCACACGTAATTTCGCTTCTTAAAAACTAATTACATTATGCATAATAGCTGATATATTATGCATTTGTTGGTTATTATTTTCATATTAAAACATTGCTGAAATTTCTTATTGAAGGGAAAACTCTGCGTTCCAATGTAAAGGAGTCAGCAATCAAATCTACGCGAGTACCAGCACTGTCAGCTGCTGCACAAGTCCGAGAGTCACAGCGGCTGTAATTGGGTGAGTGTTTGTTCTGTTATTTTATTGTTCTCATAGAGAAAAGTACAACCATTAGCTGTATTACATACGTAGGAATCTGTAAATTATATTAAACACTCGCAAGACCAGAAGTTTAAATTACAGTTATGTTTAGATATTACTCTTTAGAAGAAACTTTACTTTCCCGTATATGAAATAATGATTCACGTTAGAAATATAATTTAAAATCACACAAAAATTGCAAAACTGCCGGAAAACTAAATATTAAAATCTTCAGTTTTAAGTTCAGCTGTGATAAATAGTAGAAAATGGGAATAACGTACAAGCCGCTTCAAGGTGTCTGCTTGCATTGTTTAAACTTGATTATGATAACAGTATGGAGAGGACAGTCAGCTCCTACCCCTCACATATATAGAAAACACATTAAATGAGGGATGAGAATGTGACCGAATGTAGGGGCGAGGTGAACGCGAATGCCCAGAGAAATTCCACTGGCCAATGTCGTCGTCCGCCATGTTCCCAATGTGAAACACTCGGTACCAATCCAGCCGGGGATCGAATCCTGATAGCCTTGATGGGAGGCAAGTCGTTTGACCACTAGATCGCCGTGGCCTCTGCTGTGAGAGTAATCAATCAAAGTTTTCATCGCGTCATCGTGCTTTTATTTTTTTACTTTTATGTAACGGTATAATTGTTTTCAAAGTTACTATCAGTCAAATAACATAAATGCAAACAACGGTCACAATGAAATAAAATATATTCAATTATTCCTTCTGATAAGTAATTATGACAGTAGAGTATAGACAAGAAACAAAAATTCTACGTAACAATATATTATAATAGAAATACTGAGCAACAAATTTATCGTTAGTAAAGGAGCTTACAGATTTCAATGAGTCTTTATGTTGTTACTGTATGGAATATTTTTAAATATTGTAATAATCAATATGAAGCTATATATCTGTAACGAAGTTCGTGTCAGAATACAAAGCATTGTTACAGATCGGGTAGTGCACATTCGTGCAGTGTTGGTCCGGCTGTGCGACGAAATATTGGATTCAGCTATGAGTCACTACTACGTGCTGCCAGGACAATTCTTAAGGACTGTTGTTGATTGCTCAACATTAAGTTTCAAATATTGTGTTATTCTGTACGTCAGAAATATAGAAATAATATACAAATAGAAGTTTGCAGCCATTGTAAATTTTTTACATCTATAATAATTACTAACAAATATGCTATTGCTAAAGATAAAGTACGTTCCCAGTGAATATTTTAAAACCACTAAGTTTCTCGTAATGCCATATTAACGGGTTTCGGATAGCTCGAACATAAATTAAATAAATAAATAAATAAATAAATATGTATGTATATAAGTATATATATATATTCTTATGATGTAACATGGACACTTGTGTCATATTCATTTTAACCTATTAAGAGAAACACTTTTTGTAATTAGAACATTTACATCATTTACCTATGTATCACACATTCATAAGGTTGAAAATATTTGAGTTCAAAATACAGGATTCGTAAGAACCAAGCATGCTACCTAAACTTACATATTTATGAGGAAATAGCGAAATCATATTTCAACAAATCATGTTATGTGTCAGAGAACTATAACTTTGCAATCTCATGTTGATATGGAATTTTTCGGAAGTTGATTCCGGAAATTGTGTACAGTATAGGTTTCTAATACGCAATTGTAATGCCATACACGTATATTGTACCAGTACAAATGTACATTCTACATTGTTAAAACTGGGTCTAATAAAACAGGTCTACCATATAGGATGCAGAAATACCTCACTTATGCATTGTTTGCCGCATTTTTTAATAGGCAGGAAACATGCTAGCCTGAGAGATTTTGTACTCTCAAAAAAAAAAAAAAACAATAAGACATCACACAACTGAGTTTATGCGATCACGAGTCGAATTATACCAGGTAGATTGTACCTACTATGTTTTCGCAAAACACCTACTAACAACGTATTTTGCCCTTTTATTCCATGTGTCAAGTCTAACATAAAATCATTCCTTTTCCCCTACAGCGATAAAGAAAGTAATACATCCCATCCTTACAGTCTCCTGAGGCATGGAAATAAAAACATTATTGTATAAGTTACTCGGATAGTCGCTCTCTTGCAGACGTGGCTCGCGAGTCGCCAGCTCCTACCCTTTCCAAGTAATCAAGATTTAATAGTTGACATTTGGCAGTCGACCGTCGACCTCATGAAGGAATCACACAGGCTCGACAAAGCGACATGGCAATAGCGATGAGACATTAACACTTCTCGTTTTTTGCGAACACCAGTTTAGAAACCGCGCGACAAATACTAAATATATATGACATGTCAATATTTCATCGCCACAACTGAGCCACCCACTGCTGCCCAAATTCCTGGGACCCCTCAGTCACCCTAAAGGCAAACACCCAAAATGACTGAGGCCTCACAGAGACGGGGACAGGCCAGGCTCAGACGTGAGTCGTTGAGTTTTCTGAATGAACACTCACGGTAAAATAATTAAAATACAATGCCGAACCAACAATTGTCAACAGACTCCTACAAATATAGCTACGTCAATTTATTTACTACATTTTATTTCTATGTTATGTCATTGTCCAGAAAAATATAAGTGAAACACCAAAATTTCGACAAACACGTTTACTTGCAACAATAAGTCAAATATAAATTTTTTTCTTTGTAACAGTTCCATACATGAACTTGAGTATTTACGTTTTAGAACAACCACGTATATTAACATTTGTTTATCTTGAATATCATTCGTGGTTTCACAATACTGAATTACATAAATTACATGATTACATTTTAATTTAAACAAAATTCGGGGCCCAGGAATTTATGTTTTTACTTCATTTTAATTAAATTTTATTCATTTATATATTTTACTTTAACAAAACCTTCAAGGTAAAAAAATTACATAAAATATCCACACCAAAAGCCTCTTTTCATTCAATATTTTTTAAGCAATGTTAGGTTGGTAATTTAATTTCTCTAAATCCACCAAATACACTCGCAGAAGCTCTCGAAGTACTCCAAGAACACCTTGGAGACGACGACCAGAGCAGAGACATAGTGAAACTGACTGAACACTGTGTCTCGTCGACTTTCTTCTCATTCAGGGGACAAACATATGTGCAAAGAAAGGATGCTGCCCTGGGTTCTCCACTTTTCCCTCTCCTGACCGACATCTTCATGGACAACTCCGAGAGTAAAGCTATTGGTACCAGCAAATACAAACCGAAGTGCTGGTACAGATATGTCGACGACACCTTCGTCATATGGATCCATGGAAGAGAGAAACTACCAGATTTCCTAGAACACCTTAATCATATCCACCCGAACATTCAATTTACTATGGAAATAGAAAAGGATGAAAAACTGCCATTCCAGGATGTCCTAGTCACAAGGAACGAAACCACGAAACCAACCACCTGGGCCACGAGGTCTATCGGAAGCCCACTCACACCGACAAGTAACTACATGCCAGCTCACACCACCCACTATCACAGAAAAGGACAGTCATGTCTACATTAGTGAATAGAGCCAAGAACATCTGCAACGAGGCCAACATTAAGGACGAGATGATGCACACTTCAAATACCCTTCAAGCAAATGGCTACTCCAAAACAGAAATAAACAAAGCCATGAAACCATCTCAAGGGAAGAAAAACACCGAAAAACTTCCTCATATGACTGTCATCCCGTATGTCAAGGGAATATCCGACCAGCTCTTTCGCCTTTTCCGAAAGAACAACATCCACAGTATACAGAAATCGATCAACAAGCTTGGAAACATCCTGGCTTCAGTAAAAGATAAGGCTCCAGTAGAACAATTCGCAGGTGTATACAGAATTCTCTGCTCTTGTGGGAAAGTATACATTGGACAAACTGGAAGGAGAGTCATCACCAGGGTTAAAGAACACATCAGAGATTACAAACAGAAAAATCATCGGTCAGCCATAGCAGAACCCTCAGTCGAAACCAAACACAGTGTTGAATTTGACAAATATAACACCGTTGTCAACATCTCTAATTATAAGAAGAGATACATCCGAGGGACGATTGAAATTGCGAAGCACCCATCCAACATCAACAGAGAATATGGATACAAATTAAGCAATAGTTTGGCACCACTTTTCCTTAATCAAAAAACTCAGCTTGACCAAATAACCACAGCAAGGCCCCCCCCCCCACGATTGACAATCATCCCAGCCAATCAGGAGCGAAGACGACAGGGATTGGCCGAACGCCTCAGCCAATCACAGCCATAGAGGTCGTGGATTGGCCGACAGCCTTAGCCAACCAGAGAACACCCAGTTAAAGCCTACAGTATATAAAGGCAGAAGGACTTCAGAAACTTCACCCTTGAAGATGGAAGCTGCACTGCTGTCCGAAACGTCGGGAAGAAATGCGACATTGACGCGGCTACAACCCAGAAGCCTAGACCCAATAATTTTGCGCGTTCAAATCAAATAAAGAACATGCATCCCACTTGTTTGGCGCAGGCGCAGGGAATAACATGCCGGGGCTATGGGCTCACAGGCCTCTCCACAGTCATGAACGAAAACAAGTGTGTGTGTGTGTGTGTGTGTGTATATATATATATATATATATATATATATATATATATATATATATATATATATATATATCCACGCACTGGAGCCGCTACAGAAAATAACATATAACCACATCGCGTGTGCCAAAATAACCCAAACTACACAAATACTCACACTCGAGCAATAAAATTAATATTATAAAGAACTTACCCTATGCGGTAAGGATATCACCTCATAACGAGGGTTCAACAAGAGAGTTATTAAACACAAGTAAATCACGCCATGTGCAAGTAGAAGAAGGAAGAAGACGGAAACTATCACAGGAAAATCAAGCATCGCGCTTAGAGTAGTGTTTGGTGAATTTGATGCATCGAACACCTGTTACTTGTTCGTGCACCAATATGCACTTCCCTTTTTTCATTAAAATACTAAACACTTATCGAGATAGATTTATAAGTTCAAAAACAATTAATTCAATACTTATAGCACATATACATAACCAAATCTATTTACCAACTTGGAATATAAGGTACTAGTCTTACATTTAGAGCACTAGCGTACATTTTGTTGACTACTAACATTGAAATTCTCAAATATTAAACAACATTAATAATATAAAATTATCATGCATATTATTTTATAAATAAGCTATTACAAATTTAGGAATTACACAACGGTCAGGATTTTGTAAATACATTTTGCTTAACAGTGAAGCCATTAATGTTCCAAAGAGAGAAACTGAAGACTGTGACAGAGGTTTTGCAAGATAGAACGAGAGGAAAACTGTGCCATAAACAAATGGCACCGACTTCCCCTCCCAAGCCACACCAAGTCTCACAAGGGTGACTACAAACACACAAAAACTAACACCAAACCGAAATGCTATTTACCTACTAGGGTTAGGAGGAGTAGTCAACGTAAAGAGAACACTCCTTTCAGGAACAGCAGTGGTTGGTGGATTAGAATGCTTAAAAAAGGGGCCAAACTTGGCACAAAAGTAAATTGTTAAACCAATTCCTAAAACTAAACATGAAATAGAAATGGCACTAATGCTTAAATGTTCATAGGATTTGTTGGTTTTCGCGAAGGACGAAAGAGCCAAACAACATTATGGAATACAGTATCATGAGGTTGGGAAGATAATAAGTTGTAAATTTCGTGAACCAAGGAATTATTCAACGAGAGATTGGGTAGTTTAAAAAAAAAAAAAAAAAAAAAAAAGATGGAAGAAAATTTAAATTGGTTTTGAGGATATGAATGGTAGGTAGTGACTGTTTATAATGTATTGGGGAACACGATGGGCAGTTGAGATCTGAGATACAAGTAGGATATAAATACGGCTGTGAAATGGTGCCCTTGTAATAAAATAAAAAGTGTGTATATGTTTGTAAAATTACAAGGAATAACCTTGTAGTTGTACTTTCAATAAGGAAAAAAAAACCTTACATGCTCACTGTACTTCATAAATAACACTGAACTTATTTATCAAATAACTTTAGAATAAAAGACGCTTACATGCAATTATTTTGAGAACTAAAAAAAATTGGAGGTGGTAAGCGTCGAACCACACTCCTACTCTTAAAACCTACGCATCTTACCTCGAGACCAGAGTGACTTCCGTACTGCACGTGTATGTATCAATAAAAGTGAATGGACCGATTGTTTTGACAAGCGGAAATATGGAGGTCTGTATCATCATTAAAATAATGATTTACTTCTCTAACCCTACGAGGCAGATACACAGAAATAAAGTCTTCATCGTCTGTATTGTCTTCAAGTACCAAATTATACAGTGCTCGCGCCATTTTATTATGAACTTAAGCGAGATTAGTGACGTTATCCGGCCAAAATCGAGCAGTTAAATTTAATCTCGCTTAAGACGAGAAAATAGAGTTTAACTGCTTGGTGAAACCCAAAACATGTATAATCGAGATTAAGTACCGAGTAATATAGATTAAATCGCTTAAACTTGGTTGGTGAAACCGGACCTTAGTAGCTGGGTTTCCAAATATCCACCGTACTACATGCTTAAAGCTTCAACACGAACGTGTTGCGGCTGCAAGTCATTTTGTAATTCCTAAATTAAAACACCGACACTGTAAACAACGTAACTGGCCTTGCTTCGACTGGGAAAATGTGACTTCCCACCAAGCGATTTACATCAAGTGACGTCAAGCCAATCACAGAGCGTTCTCATCCCGTTTGAAAATGTGTGAATTTCTTACATTTACGGCGACGTATTTTTACACGTTATATACTGTTTTAAGTATCGGCATTAAGTACACAAGTACTATAGCAATAACTCTAAGTGATGGTAATATGTTATGTTAAATACCCGACACATGCATGTTCCCCATTATAGAATTAAAGAACCAAAAGTCTTAAGTGATGGACTTATCAAATCACAACGTGATGCATTACTGATAAAACCACTACCAGATAGAGTTAATGTGAGGGGAGAAAATGTTTCAGCAGTAGATCTGCACAAAAATGTGACTTCGAGAGAACCATTAACTGAAAATATCCAAACCGAATTTGTTTTTGTAAAAAAGGTAAGTTGAAGTTTACAAAATATTTATCACAAAATCAATATAAGGTCTCCCTAAGAAAATATTGAATTCACAGTTACTTACATGGGCATCAAAAAATGGAAAGTCAGGAGGTCATAAAGTTACTCAAAATGTTTGACATTTCGAGAGTAAATGAGAGTGTACTGGAGCAAACAATTTTCGATCATGACTAACGACTAGACAAATATTTGTTAAATTTGGGTACCAAAAATGGAAACGGATATACATCATAGCACTGTCCTTGTTAGCAATTGGAAGATTTACAATAACACTAAGGGAAAAATTGCACATCACAGCTTGCACATGATTTAAGCCATAATATACATACAGATTATCAAGGGTTACTGGCTCAAGCATATAGAAAGGCAAAGAGACAATATGCTGAATTTTGTTTAAGATCATAAGAAAGGTTTCTGGAGACAATAATGTTGATACTAATTTGCCTTGCACACTGGTTTCAATAGCAAATTTTAAGTCAAAGAGTTCTAATCTAGCAATAGCTAAGGCTTCACTAAGCCTCAACTACATGGTGTTGAGATAAACCCAAAAATTAAGGGTGACTACATTTAGCTATATATAGTCTTTTACATGTACTATGACACAAACAAACATACTACCACCAAGTATGTCAAACACAATCAAATATTAGTATATCCAAACACCACAAAATACCCAAAGAAAACAAACCCAAAACAAACAACATGCCAAAACATCACAAATAAATTTCTTGCAAGAGAACTTACATCTAGTACCATGGTTTTCTTTTTGATGATCCAAAGCGACTGGGACAGGTAGTTGATCAGGCCTCCGTCGGAGACAGTCAGGGTCAAAATTCAAATTCAATACATAGTTGGCCAACAAAAATATTGTGGTAAGGATCTGCAGTTCCAAACACCACGAGACAAAATAATTATTTTATGGACTTGACACAAAATGGTTTAAGATAAGAAACATGAGCCCGAGTTTTAAATGCGCAGCCGTTACAGGAGTGAGAAACTGTTGCACCTGATAAGGTCCAGACAATCGATAAGCTAATTTCTTTCGAAGTAAGTTTATCAGCAGCACAACTCTTGGGATGTGCCTTACACAGTATTAAACCACTAACTTTAAAGGGGTTTCCTAGCCTACCTTTGTTGAACTTTAAACCGGTTCTCAAGTGAGAACGTTTTACATATCTTACAGCAGCTCTCCAGATTTGCTTAACATTTTTAGGGTCATCTGGAAGCAGCTCATTCAAACTCCACAAATCAGTGAGTACATTATTTGGTACATAAGAGCTTAAATGGAGTGGATTTAAGAGACTCATGCCGAGTACTATTAAAAGCTACCTGTAGTAAAGTTAAGTAATTTGTCCAATTAGTTTGGTCCTTCTCATGGAACACAATAAGCACAGAACGAAGGTTACAACTGAACCTTTCCGCATGCGAGGGAGGCGGATAATATGGAGAAAGTGTGATACGCTGTATCCCATATGAAAAACACATATCCTTGAACAATTTAGACGTGAATTGAGAACCATTGTCAGAAACGATGCTACTGGGAACTCCAAAATTTTGGAAAATATATATCTGCATTGCTGTAATTGTAGAAATAGCATCTGCTTTTCTCAGCGGAATAAGCCAAACCAATTTAGAAAAAGCATCAATACAGGCCAACAGCATTGTAATACCAGACTTAATTCTAGGGAAAGGTCCAACAAAATCTACAAATAATTATTGTAATGGTTTCTCGGCTACTTCTGAAGCGAGGAAACCCAAATGGGTATTTTGTGCGGGTTTACTAAGGGCACATAAGGTGCAAATTTTCGCTCGTTCAGTGATGTCGCTGTTCATTCCTTTCTGGATAAATTTACTTCTAATAGCTTCAAAAGTCATTTAAATTCCTATATGACCACCAACAAGTGAGGAATGATAATACTCAAAGACCATGGAACGAAGATGAGCTGGTAGAACCACACGATTTTGTTTACCCCTGGTAACTCAATAGCAGACTGTAAATTTTTAATAATAATACTAAGTTCTTTATCTTGTTGCTGATGTTCTTTGATCTGCGTGAATACCAAAGGAAATTCAGTAAGAAAATTACAATAAGTAAATGCGACAGATTCATTAGCACTTGGCTTACCTTCAAACATACGAGATAGACAATCTGCCACAACGTTTTGTGTGCCTCTAATATGTTGAACTTGAAATTTTAATGGGGCAATCCGCATCACCCAGCTGCCAATCTTGCCTAGCTGTCTTGGGTGTGCAAGTAACCAGGACAATATTTTATTGTCAGTTTCCAAAAGGAATTCAGAATGCTCTAGGTACTTCCTAAATTTGTCAGTTCCAAAAAAAAAAAAAAAGAGCCTGACATTCAACTGTATATTTACATTCCTGGGGTGAAAGCGAGCGTAAGGCAAAGCTATGGGTTGGTGACCACTATAAATTTCCTGAGATAGGACTGCCCCCACAGCCAAACTGGAGGCATCCGTCTGCAAAATAAATGTATGTGAAAAATCTCCCATATGAAATACCTGAGGATGGATAATGTCATGTTTTAAGATTTAAAATGCATTTTGCTGATCTTCGCCCCACTCAAATTTACATACTTTCTTCTGTAATTTATTATGAAGAACAGCCTTTTCTGCTAAATTATATATGAACTTTCCCAAAAACTTGACCATTCCAATAAATCCAGCTACACCTCTGATATCGCGGGGGTGGTGTAAATTCACTAATATCTTTCCTTCTTTCTTAATCAATACAAATACCTTTAGAAGAAATTTTGTGTCCTAAAAAGGAGATTTCCTGAACTGCGAATTTTACTTTCTTTGGGTTAACAGTCAACTCAGCTTTTGCCAGTCTAGATAACACAGATTTAAGATGTTCCAAATGTTGATCACAGTTGTATGAATATACAACTAAGTCGTCCAGGTAGTTGTACACGTACTTAAATTTGACATCGTGGAAAATCCTGTCTAACTAACGGATCATAACTTGAGCACCAGTGGCTAGACCAAAAGGAACACGAGTGAATTGATACAAATTCCATGGTACACAAAACTAGTGACTGGTTTGAAGTCTACAGGTAAGGGAATTTGATGGTAAGCAGAGTTTAAATCAATGGTTGTAAAGAATTTAGCTTTATCAAACCTGTGAAATGCAGGTTGCAAATCTGGAAGAGGTACAGATTCTATTTCAATCTTTTGGTTAACCTTGGGATAGTCTGTCACCATGTGGTGTTTTATGTTAGATTTAGGAACTAAAAATGCTGAACTGGCATATGGAGATGAAGATTATTCAGTAACGCCCTTCTCTAACAAGTCATCAACTTGTCTTAAAATCTCCATCTTTGGATAGGCTAAACAATATGGGTGACTTTTCACATACTGTTTATCAGTTAATTTAATCTGATGTTCCAAGAGATCTGTTAAACCCAATTCAGAGGTATGAACTTCAGGAAATTGGTCACAAAGACTGTAGTTTAGACTCTAATTCTGAGGAACAACAAATTTCGTGCTCTTTGGACCAAAGAAATTTTTAATTCAGGTTTTAATTCAAAGGAAATATGTTAACCTTGCATATCAAGCGTAAGTCCAGTAGAAGTCATAAAATCAGCACCCAGAATAAAATCATAACTCAGACCAAGAGCTACTAAACACATACACATCCAAGAATAATGTAAAATTTTTATTTTGATAACAGCACTACATGAAATAGGTAATGCAACACTAAATGTAGTGTAACATTTGAGGTTAGTTGGTTCAACGACTTTTACGCATCTTAGTGATAGCAAACGATCAAAAAATCTACCAGCAAGGATGGTACGATCCGATCCAGAGTCTACTAATGCATCAACAACAAGTTTTCCCATAACAACTTCAACGTGAGGAGTAACACCAGTTTTCACACCAACAACATTGGGAAAATTAACCTGCGATACACCATTATTTAAATTAGAATTTATGGAACAATTTTTAAATGGACCAAACGGATATTGAAAATGCTTGCACAGCTGGACAGACTGAATCACGTGAGCATCATATTGAGAATTAATGGTAAATAGCTTGCGAGAAAGAGCACTCACTTCTCCTCCCCCCTGGGATAATTTTTTTCGGAACCAGCCTTTTGGGGTAATGTGTCATACTTTATGACAGTTATTATATAAAGGCATCCAGCATCTTTGTTCAGGTTCAGAAAGGTTAGACTTTTGAGTTGGCAGGGGGTTACATTCACCTGAAGATTTGTCGTCAAGTTTGTTGACATAGCTGTTTGGATCTGGAGGTTCATTAAATTTTCTGTGTGGAAATTTATTTTCTTTATGAGGTGCTGGCTGTATATCTGCATATCTAATATTCTGTGAATGAATACAAATTTTGTCCAGTTCAGGAAATGTAGTTGGTTTTCCTACAAAAACTCACCTAGAACGCTCCTACGGAACCAAACCTTTCGGAATAGTTTCTACCACACCACCTTAACTTCTAGCAACTGTAGCCTTAACATGGTGGTAGCTTCACGAATACTGTTTACATAAACTGATTAAGACTCGTCAGAAGATTGGAGCCTGTTAAAATGCCTTAATTTAAGTTGGGTGAGAAGCCGAGAAGGAATAAAGTTATTTAATATGTCACCGTGGTACTGGTCGAATGAGGATTCTTGAGTAAAGGCCAGCTGAGTTCTGTCTGCAAGGGGACCTTGAGTGAAAGGATAAACAATTTCCAAAAGTTGCGAGTCAGGAATGTTGTTGCTTTGCTTCAATTTAATTACGCACTTAAGGAACTCCAAAAATTTTGGAACCTGTAAACCATCTGTAACACGAAAATCCTTTAGCATACGTTTCAGTGGATGTGTGAGTCTTCCAAAAAGGAGGGAACCAAATCTTTGCACAGAAAATCCTGGGTTACCTACATTTAATGGTGTGGAGAAACTATTTAATCATTCGCATTTGATGTATGTGGAGAAGTAAAATGCATGAGATTGGGAATATATACAATTTGCCACGGATAGGAACTTGCATTAGAAAAGGTACATGCTTGGTATAGAGCAGATGTGAGGCCGGAAGATGTGGTGACTGAAGGTAAGGACAACAGTTGTGCCGACAAGAATTATGCAGTAGTTACTGTAGTACTACTGTTAAATACATGCTCAGCTGTTTTCAGAGAGCCAAGCAGGGCTTTAACCTGCATTGCAATGTTACACAAGGAAGATCTTTAAACTTCAATGATGTTTTTAACATAATGAGTCAACAAATTATTAACACACTTATTCAAATGTCCTAATCTGTTTATCAAACGATTTTGTAACAAGGGGGTGCAATCATCATCAATATTATTGTACATATGCTGTAAGATAACAATTTTCGTGGCACATACATTATACTATACATCAAGGTCAAGACTTTGCAAATTTGCAATATCAATAGGTGCCTCCTCTTGGAGAGCAGTGCGTAAATTTATGCCGCAAAGCAGCAGTGGTATTTTCAGGTGGGGACACACCACATAAAGAACATTCATAAACAAGCTCATCCTTGAGCAGACATACAGGGATTATAGAAGCCATACTTTCTTTTAAGAACACAAAAAAAACTTTCAAATCACAATGAAAAAACAAAACTTTTTAGACATTGGTGTATCCGGGTAGGGGAACACCACCATACACACACAGCGTCCTGAGGCGATCCATAATGAAAATAACAAAATAAATAAAAATACCTAATATTCGTAGAACAATCTTCTTAAATTGAAATAGGACATTCTCTTTAGTCTCGCAATATTAGAAACTTCTATTATTATTTTTCTCTTACTGACTCCTCAAGGATATACTTAGGCTGTACACAGGCAGTGAATAGTTCTGTGTCCCCTCACCTCCACCCATCATTTGTGGACCGCAAAAGGATCCTCAGGAGATCCATGTATTAATTGGGAAAATACACGTACATTGTACACGGATTATTTTATCTTATTGTTTAAATATTACAACAGCTGTGACTGTCTAGTTTAACATAAAAGTATACGTAATTTGGAACAAGCAAAATTTACAAGTGTTTAACTGGATGTGTATTTTTAAATTGTGAATTGCATTTTTAATGTGACACATTATAAAACTACAAAATTACACCTGCGTAATTGGAAACACTGCTGCTACACACATTACGTTAAAAATTACACAGTATTTTACAGAGACTCTTCCTCCCCGCGGAGATGAGTCGATCGACCAAGGCGCTCCTAGTGGCGAGTGTAGTGAGTACCAGTTATTAGTAAAACAATTGAAGCAATACCGCGACCTTCAGTATCATAAACAAGTGACTGTCGGAAACATGTGTAGCAAGGACGCCAAAATGGTCCGCGGAACTGATGAATAAAATAGTGGTAGGCGTAAAATATTTTTTCTACCTTTTCCTGTTTTTATATTTCCTGGAAGAAATCTAGTTACGCAGGGCCTTCGACCAACAATTGCTGTGGTTCTGGGAAGAGAGTGGGGGCAGGAAACAACCCAGTGTTCGACATCATATGTCACTAGTGTGTTTAGTCCTGCTGTCCAACCAGCATCCAGTGCACTGCAACAACTGCTAACTCCAACGTAGTATATAAGTTCGTTTAAAAAAAGAATAAACAGTTCATATAATTAGCAGCGCAATAAACTGGTAGTGACTTAAGTGAAGTATTCTCACATATATTTTATTTTACATACTCCCTATGTTTCTTTCGTTTTAATCTTACAAGTATTTTCAAAGGAGAAATTAATATATACTTTTAAGTTCCTGATAGGCACATGCTACATTAAAAGACATTTATTATAGAAAAAAATAGTTTATATTTTTTAGCCGGCCTTAATAGCGCAGTTGATTAGGCACGATCTACGTTGCGAGAGGTCATGGGTTCGAATTCCGGCTCGGACACGGATGGTGTGTTGTTCCTTCACCTCACTTCACTCTCATCTTCTCTTAAGGTCTTATTGTTAGGGGCTGCAAAACCCTCTAACATCGCCTCTGTTATTTAGACTTGAGTGTGCGTGAAAATTCCCAGCCAATTAATTTTTGAGTTTCAAGACCCTAGCTCTTCGGGAAGTTAGTTTAATGTAGTATACTAAAAATTATTTTGTCACAATTTTTTTTTCTTTTTAAATTATATTAACATCCAGTTCTGAGCTATGTTTAATGTTTCAGTTCTCTAGCTTACAGGGTAGTTAGTTTAAAATAGATTACAAAATGTTTACCAACCAAGGAAACAGACAACAAGAAAACTAGTTTCAAATATATCCACATAAATTCATTGTTTCGGTTCTCTAAAGTAACAATACGTACCGAACAAACGTACAAGACAACTAAGAAAGCAAAATAAAAACGTGAGACATATATGTAATCTCTATATATAAAAATGAAAGCTGACTGATTGACTGACTGACTGACATATCAAACTGCAGCCCAAACCACTGGACCTAGAATCGTGAATTTTTTTTGTGGGGGTTCCCTTCAGGTCGTAGGTAAGCACTAAGAAGGGATTTTTCGAAATTCGACCTCTAAGGGGGTGAAAAGGGGTGAAATGTGTTTACGAAGAAACGTCGATAGATCTCGAACCCGACGGCCAGTCATCGTGATTTTTACTTTAATAGGACACTCGTAAAAATGTATATTAGCCAATTTAAGGATTTTTCGAAGTTCAACTTTTAAGGGGCTGAAAAGACCTTAAATGTGTTTCCAATCAACTATCGATATCTATCGAACCCTTCGGGATAGAGAGTTGATAATCACTTCAAAATATTGCTTACGTAAATACCCAAAAAGTAGTTTTAGGTTTTTTTGAAATTCGACCCCCAGGCAGTAAAAAGGGGCAAAATGTGGTTTTTGTGAATCGTCTATATCTTTGAAACACAATTGGCTATCGCCGTGAATTTAACTTTAATTGGTTACTTTTCCAAATGTCTATGACAGGACTCAAAGACGTTTCGAAATTCTTTATTTAAAGGGGTGAAAATACGTGAAATGTGTTTTCGATTATCCTTCCATATCTATCGAATCAATCGAGATATCGAAGTGCTCTTTGCTTTAAATTGGTGCTGTCGTAAATATCGCAAGTACCATTAAAAATATATTTTCTGAATTCGTCCCTAAACTGGTTAAAAAAGGGGTTGTATGAGTTTTCGACTCACATTCGATATATATCGATCCCATAGTTGTTTATATAGCGACGTGATTTTTGTTTAGGATTGATGCTTACTCAAATACCTAAAAATTAATTTCAGGAATTTTCGAAATTCGCTACCTAAGGACGTGAAAAGGGGTGAAAAGTGGTGAAAAGCGTTTTCAATTAATCGTCGATATATCTTGAACCCAGCGGGCTAATGTTGTGTTTTTACGTCCACGAGATACCAATAAAGTATTCTAAAACGTGGTTTAAGGGTTTCTCGAAATTTACTCTCTTAAGTGGTGAAAAGACCTTGAACGTGTTTTAGATCAATCCTCGCTATCTATCAAACCCGTCGAGATATACCATTAATTTTTTGCTTCAGGATGATGATTACAGAAATTATCGCAAAACTGTTTTCAGATGTTTCGAAATTCGATTTCTCAATACTGTGCAGGGGTGATATGTTTTTTTTTTGTGTATGATTGATTTTGATTTGACTGAACGGGCTAGCGATGAGATTTACACTTCAGTTGGATACTTGTACAAATGTCTAAGATGTATATTTAAAATATTTTGAAATTCGACACCCAAAAGGTTGAAAAAGCACAAAATGTTTTTTCCATCAACCCACGATATCTATCTAACTAGTAGCGATATTGAGGTGTTGTTCGCGTCAGAGTGATGCTTACGTAAATATTTAAAAAAAAATATGTATGTAATTTTTTCTTTATGAGAAACGTGATTATTAAGAATATAACTTAGTTGGTCAATAATCAAGGCAGACGATCCGAAAAGCAGGAACGAGCAGCGAGAAACAACCTATACAGGAGTTTCACTCTACAGTAACCTTTCGAGACGTGGTGTTGTACAACCTCTATGAGCCCAGGACACAGATATTTTATTTATTTTTTAATAAATTTTATTTTGATGAATTATTTCGACGTTACGTGACGCAGTTGTTTGTTATTCAGGTCTAAATTCCGGGAGGTTCTGGGCTCGAATTCCGTTAAAAGCTGCGTGCGAACGTTCAATTCTGACACACAAAAACTACAAGGCAGATCGAATTAGTGATATTTACATGTAGTCTTTAAAAGGCGTAAAATTGCAGTTCGCTTTCCACTTAGGTTCCTCTACAATATCAGCTGACATATCGTCGGTATACTGCCAAAAGTGACTAATTCATAAATGCTATTTCGTTTAAAAACAGTACTAAATTGTAGATATTAACAAAAATGTGGTATGTTTCTATACTGTGACACAACAGTACGAAACGACGAATAGACTTTAAACTTGGGCAATTGTTCGTGAACAACATATACATTTTCTTAGCATTTTTATAATATTATCTCGTTTTGACTTTGTCACTTTTGGCAGTAAACCGACGATATATCGTCTCCCTATTCTCAGGCTTGGGGCACCAAATACGTTTCCGCGAAACCTTTACACTCTGAAACTTTTTAATGTCAATAAAGTTAAAGTGAATATTTTGAAAATATATAATTGAGGGCACCGTCACCAATGGTTGTGCACAGGGTAAACAGATGTTTCTCATTCGATTAACTTCTTACCTTAGGTGTCTGTAATCACCCCACAACCTCAAATAGGCAGGACTATAAATAAGGCCCAGGCGAAGTCGCTGTTAGTGGCAGGGACAAACTTAAGACTGCTTTTCGCGTGGACAGCTATAGCTACTTATCCTGCTGCAGAATTAGTTCAACGAGCCGCTTGGACATTCTAACACTTGATGACTGAAGTACCAATCTTGTGTACAAAGAGGTTTTTAAATAAAAGTAAATATTATCAGTTACGAATAATACTCGCGAGCAAAGCCGCGGGGGACTGCTAGTGTGAAATAAACCGAGTCCGGTGGAATATTTTCTAGCAGCTACACAAGAAAACAGGTTTCTTCACAAGAAAAAGAATGTCTTCTCCTAAACACGACTTAAAAAGGCATACCACGACAAGACGTATTCTCAGGCCGATATGAGTGAAATTTGTATAACGTCCTGCAAATAAGAAAATCCTATGAGAGTGTAGAGTATTCTCTGCAGTGATCCTCCTATGATATAAACAATTACTCAGTATCGTGTGGAAGGTATAAATATGTCAACTTTTACACAGTATAGATATACCGAAACTAAAAATAATATAGAGGGAGGCATATTTCTGTCGCTACACAGACGACAAAGCAGAGAGTATGGCGATAGAAAATAAAAACAACTAATTATTAATGTAAAATATTTTAAAACATAAATGTACGTACAAGTTTGGAACCGCCATAAAAAAATCTATGTCATGCTTGTTCTAATATGCATACGACGACTCTAACGATACAGATATAGAGGGGCAGTTTCGAGGAACATCCAACTCACAGGTGACAATGTCAAAGTACTTACATTCGATATCTGGAAAATCGACCTTTAGGATTGAACTCTTAGCGATAAGGCTCGGGGAAATATGGACTGCATCATCAGTAATCTGCTATCTAGCAGACGATTTAGGAATCACGACGATGGGTAGAATGGAGAAAGTCAACAGTGATTAGTAAGGAATGAGGTACATTGCAGAACTTCAGGTCGCAGTATTCAGCGCAAAACAAACCGTATCAGTTACAGAGCTTGATTAATGTAGCTACTCTTGCAAGACACTAAGAAGAGAGATATGATGTTTGATAAAACAGAAATTTTTTGCGTATCTCAATTGTAACAAAAACATTAATTTAAAATATTTAATGCATACGTACTAATTTTTCTTTAGTATGGCGCACCAATTTTTAATTATCAAATAAATATTAACTAATATATCATAATCTTGTAGTAGTTAAAACATTTTGAAGATAATATGAATAGTATTACAAAGAAGCAGTCAAGAGGCCACATATAGGAACGCCAGGAGAAGCAGCAGCCAGCCATACAGTGAGGCACAGCGGGTGGTATCATAGAACTAGGCAGGCGCACAGACGACTTTATGACTCTCCAGATATACGTGCCTTATGTACACAGAAGCCAGTATCCGTATAGATGGGCAGCTAGAAGCAGTATGCATACAAAAGAATATGCTGAGCTGATCATCATCAAGTAAAATGACACAGTCCTTTCACACACCTTTACATAATAAAATATATTTCAGGAATAAAATATAATATATACATAAAAATATTGAACGATGTGCATCTCACACAAGCGACATGAATTTTACAATAGAAAACTAATAATGCGACACATGTCAAAGATAAAATAACAATATATGAAGCTAGTTGCAAGTATCCAAAGAAAAAACAATAGCACGAGAACTGTGGGTCAGTTAAAGATAGTATATTCTGTGATTCAATATAAATCCACAGTTAAACCTGGAATCCAACTCACTTTACAAACGTCTGAGAGAAATACAAGAAATTCAACAATTTTTTCTCCCAATAGTTATTAATTGGGAGAAAAAATTGTTGAATTTCTTGTATATAACGCCCATCTCCGCAAAAAATTTGCGTTAATAGTAAGCCTGCAGCAGGTGGAATAGGCCGTGGATTACATTATAAATGTTGCAATGTCCAAAATAATGTATCGATCGGAACATAATCTTAACGTATTCTTCAAACGCCACACTTCATTCATTGTAAATCACAAGTGAAACTAAACACTACGTTTATACGACAATACGCTACACCGATTCTAGTCGCATATGTATTTTGTCTTCAGATTTAAATATTTTCCAGTTTGATTGCAGAGGTCATAAATAGTATATAAATGGCGAGGAATTATTAAGATGTTTAGGTGCCGGCCTGGCTGCGGGCATATGGTTTTTGTGTGTCCTAGACTGGGAAGAGATAAGGGTGGCCAGGTACGTGCACCACACATCCTTGTAACTTCTAAGTGCAAGTGACTGAACTTGAGCGCAGTCTTCTAGCGCTATTATGTGACACATTGATTGGTGACAGTTTCGTTCTGCGGCATAATGTTACATAAATATTTGTGCTATTCGTTCTTGTATGTTTCAAAGAAGTGCACCAAGGTGTTTATTCCTACTAACTAACTCGTAAATAAATACCTTCTATGATGTAGGTGAAGGTGGTGGTGTCTGGCTAGTGTGGAAGCTTATATTTGTGATCTAAGAGTGTCCTAACTTGACAGATTGTCTAGAGATGTTTATCTTATGCCATGGGCAAGCCGTTATGAAGAAACATTTCATGAAAAGAAGTAGGTTTTTAATATAGCTGCCGGTTTCTCGGTGTGTTGTGTAACTAGGAACATAAAGACTCGATGAGCTCCTAGTAAACATTGTGCAATCAAAACAGGCGTTGCTACACAAACGGTTCGCTTGTTGAGGTTCCCTGTCAGTTAGGAGGTATAGTGGCACTACACGCCTGTAAGTATTCTGTTATCACGTGACCAAGTGTAGTAGGACAGTACAGCACACGCATATACTTATAGTCTGTAGCACTAAGAAGAACACACGTTTATCAACTAAGTGACTGTGATCGTGGGAAATGGACTCCGAGAAATAGGCTGGACGTTGCACAGAAATGATCGAGCGAAGATTTTGTGATGAACGCTTAGCAACAAGGTTGTCAGCGATGGTGTCACGTGGTACGAGGTGACAATGGTACAGCGTGAGAATGACGAGGCGGGGAAACGGGATATCCCTGATGAAACTCACGGACCTACTGCAATGCCCTCTAGGTTTCTCACATGCAGAATATCACAGGGAATATAGCTCGGATCACAGTTGTGGGAGGCGTGTGGCTGTTCATTGTCTTTTCTCTGGGATGTCTCATACGTGCCTTGCTCCATCCTCTGCTGCACCACAGACATCCCTGTTAAATGTTGGCTACTATATATATATATATATATATATATATATATATATATATATATATATATATATATATATATATGTACACACACTTCTTGCCTGAAGATGGATTCACAGAAATACCTTAGGGCAATATATCAGGGAGGATGGAAGGTAAGATTTACCTCTGTGATATTACCCAGTCACCTTGAATGATAGACCGTTGAGTAAGAGTATTTGGTCAGCACCTAACATCGAGGCCTTTAGAGCTGGTGAGGCGTGACACGAGGTGAGTATGGAGCAGCGCCGGAATGGAAGGGCGGGTAAAACGGGAGATCCACGAGAAAACCAGCCAATAAGCGGCATTGTCCAGCACGATTCCCACATGTGAAAATCCAGGAACGACCACGCCAGGAAACGAACCCTGATCGCCTTGCTGAGAGTTGAATGGTCTGACTATTCAGGCACCGCTGCCCTGATAGCTCTATGAAGGTATCGATATGATGCAGTTTCCTGAGGTGGACAGTAACATAACCAGCTACATTCAAGGACACACACTGGAGATGCCGAATAAAAACATATATTGTATAAAATAACTGAGACTGGTTTCTAAGACAAGTGCGGATATCGTACACTAACAAAGTGTTATTCCTTGCTCCCGAATGCTCAGGTTATACTACTCTCGCATGTTGAGACCTTAACACTCCCTAATATCTCCACTTCACTTTGCATTATCGTACAGCGAATCTTAGTCCACCTATATTATGTATGAGTATGTTGCAATGCTCGTCGAGTTAAGATTGCCACTATCGTTTGTGTCAGTGAAATTGCTTCTTCTTTATTTATTTCTACCGCATAGTTTAGGTTGGTTTAGTTGCATTCACATGACGAAATGCGTCCTCCAAAAAGCACACCTCGGACGCTGTTAAATAGTTGGTTATGTGGGCGTTGCACATAAATCAGTTCTACTGTATATACATTAATTAAGATTTTCTGGTTTTTTAAAGCCAATATTTAAAAAAATCAACAATTCTAGACAATAGCTTTGCAAACATCCTCAGTAAAAGTTTACCCGAATGATGTTTTTTCAGGGCACAATGTCTGGTGCAGAAATCTAGTCTACTTTTTTGCGGCGCAAGTGATTACATTTAACTAATGTGTTACGTTGAGAAATGTTTGACCGTAAGGTTGGCAAACACCGTTACCTAGATATTTGTCATATTCCTTTTATATTGACTTTGAAATAGCTGGAAATTTTGATTAAAATTTTAAAAGTTTATTTTTATTTTATGATACGCACTCTGAAATCTGCGTTGAAATCTGTTCGTAAATATTTTTTTACGAAACTATTCCACATATGCTCACTATTCGAATGTTAACAAAGAGAACACTTCGGACTATAACGGATTATCGTAGTTAAGACACCATACTCATAACATAAATTCGTTTACAATTTGAAAAAGGAACCCTAAAACTTAATATGTCGTGTTTAAAGACTGGATATTTACCAGAAGACTTGGCGAAATGTGTAATAGTAACTTGACTAAAAACACTAAAGACAAATTCCCACAAACAATACAGAATATTGAGTCTGGTGTGTCATAAATTTAAAAATTAATCACCTGTTATAATCTGAGACGGATGAAAAAAAACAAAATACATGAACAATTAACTTAAGAAAAATTCCATTTTAAGAACAAAACAAGCATCCTGGTCATAAATGCAAGCGATAGAGAAGCAGATAAAGAAAGGCAAGTCTTAATTTCTACTGTACGTCGATCTAATGAAGTTTTTGACAATGTCAACAGGAAAGTATATTCCATATACTTCACTAAACAGGTATCAGCTTTAGAGAACTAAGACTCATCTACAATATCTATGTGCGTGAAATAGGATTATTTTACTGCGGTAACAATGATGAATCCGCGAACATAAAAAAGGATGTCCGGGAAGGATATTTCCCACGTGTGTTTAATATATTGTTACAAACTTGCGGGCTAGGTACGTTTGGGGATGGAGGTCTTTAATAAAATAAAGAAAATAAAGCTTACCTAGTTTATTTACAACTGTACATACAAAAAATAACCTATGTCTACAATGATTTACCACAATAAATGTCAAACAGAACAAGTAACTACTATTTACACAAAAGAAAAAAAAATACATCTACATAAGTTCTCTGTATATGGAAAGGTTACTAGTCACTCGCAATGGTGGACCCAAAGAAATAATACCGCAGAATCTTTCTGGCCTAGAATCACCATCTTCCTACTACTTGCTGCGGTCCCACTCGCTGGACGCCCTTGAACAGTCGTCGCAATTCAATACTATCACTTCAGATCACACTAGGCACTTGCCAGCAAAAACTCTCTCGCTCGTGCTGCAGCTCCCCCTTATATACCCCACCCTCCTTCTTCTTCGAATTATCTCGGCGGGTCTCTGTTCTCCAACCTCATGGAAAGATGTCGCTTCAATGTCAAGCACCACCCAGAGAGGTAAAGAGGGAACAGGATCATTCCAGATCACGATATTTTCTCTCGGTTACCCGATACTGGGCGCAGGTGGTTATCATGGAGTAATACAATCCATGCGGCACCCGAGGAGGCCTTTTAGCGCTGCCGCCACTGTATTGTATTTCGCCGCCCTGCCCGACA
>PNEQ01059030.1:0-14210 GCA_003012365.1 Medauroidea extradentata | reverse complement strand
CAGAGAGAAAGAGCGATCGACCTAGCATAAAAATACGTAACCACAGGAGCAACAATCCACAGGAATAAAGTTGACATGCTGAGATTTACTGATGTAACACTGTATCGCAGAACGTGAAGGAAACCTACGGAAGATCCTAAGCGAAATTGACAAAACAATGGAGGAAGAATGCACTATGATATTAAATACAAACAAAATAACAAATTCTAGTTTGCAGTGGAAATAGTGAAAACTGGCCAATAAATTCAGAAATAAAATACCTGGAAGTGAACGAGCTTATTTATCTGGGAAGTAAAACCACGAGTGAAGAAAAAGCATCTGGGAGATACTAAGCACGATTGTCCAAGAAATAAAAGCATTTCACAAAGTTAATAAATAATATTTTCGGCTAAGGACATAAGTCTTGGCGTGAACTGATGTTGAAGACCTATATATGGAGTTTAACATTACACGAAGCAAACTTAAACGGGGAAGAAAGCGACAGGAAGACTGGTAGCGTTTGAAACATGATCCTATAGCGGAATTATGAAAATCACCCGAAGAGAAGTGATAACAAATGAGAAAGTCTTCAGAAGATTAACTGAGGTAAAAAGTTTCCTGAAACACCTATAATGAAGGCGTGACCATCTGGTAGGCCATATACTCCGACACGATGTAATACTGAAAGAAATAATTGAGGGAACAGCAGGTTGCAATAATTACAGAGGAATACTCAGACTAGAGTACAAGAAACAAATGTTGGAAGACATGAGTTGTGGTTCTTACTGCGAACTGTAGAGGAAGGCAGAGAGGCGGGAAGAGTGGCGAGCTGCTGACGATCTGTCGCATGCCAATTCACAGCGAGAGACAGAGAGAGAGAGAAGCTCTTAAGCTGCATTCACATGACTAAAATATTCTTGCAAAAAGCCCACCTTACGCGAAGTGAAAAATCTAGAGCATGCCCTATTCAAAAGAGAGTTTTGCACGAAACTAGGTGTCCTATTAGTCGTTCTATAAGTAATCTGACCTAACCATAACGGTACAAAGAAAATCATGTATCTGTGGAGCGTGAATACGAATTCAAAGAATGCAAACATTCCCGTTAATAGACAACTCTTTATTCACGTATATATTGTGTACTCTACTGAGACTTTTTATTTTTCAAAATTAATACTAAATTCTGGTGAGACAGCTTTCGCGAAGCTGAAGACACCACAGTACCTACTGTTACAAGTTGGGGCTAGGTAAACCGATAAAATAAAATTAAATAACTAAAGCTGGAAAACTTGATTCGAAGATGGGCCAGAAGATGATCTAGGACTGAAAGACGTTTTAAGAGCCGAACTATAACCGTGTGTGAACAGAAGTAAAAACACGGAAAAATTTAGTTACTGTTCGAGGCTAATAAAAAGGGAATGGGCTCTCACGGCGGTAACACTTACCAAAGATGAGGGTGAAGAATTGCTTACGTAAATAGCATCTTGAAGCTATTTATGTATTGTAAAAATTGCTCACTGCATTTCCCACAAATGGAAACTATGGCGCTACTTCTATAAACAGGTTTAAAAAACCTTAGTGATGGGCAAAATCGATTTTAAGTATTCGTATATTCGTATGTTGTGACAAAATCGATTAATCGATTTTGGGCTGATCGTTCGAATGATTAATTCGCTTAGTTCGGTTTTAAAACTAATGTTAATTTTATAGCAATTCGAGAAGTATAACGAACGTTCACTTAGAAGTGAATGTTTCATTCAATTGTGGCGTGGTAATAAGAACGATAAGGAACTCGCATGTGGACGTAGTGTTTTATCTGAGGAACGCAGAGGAGAAAACTAGTGTAACTAGATACGAGCCCGCAGATAACCGTAATGTGAGTCTGGAACATAATATATATTACCTACCTGATAAGCAGTCCTTATCGGCATGTTATTTATATTAATTTCTTTGTCAAAATGGTCAGACCATTCACCTCCCACCACGGCGATCTGGGTTCGATTCCCGACGGGGTCGTATGTGGGAATCGTGCCGGATGATCCCGTTGGTGTCCGGGTTTTCTTGGGGATCTCCCGTTTACCCCGCGCTGCTCCGGCGCTTCTCCATCCTCACCTCCTGTAATCCCTCACCAGCACTAAAGACCTCGATGTTAAGCGCTGACCAAAATATCTCACTCACTCTCTCTCTCTCTGTCTTTGACTCTGAAACGAGATAATTGTTTGCAGCGAGACGGCGAATATTTTGGTTCATTCCTATGTTTCGTTAGTGTAATAAGATAAACTGTTTTCCAATTCACGTGGCCACCAGGTGACAGTTCTGAGATTTCTTCGTAAAATATGCGAAAAATAAACTACGACTTCACGAAGCCAAATATGCGTTAGGCAGGAGCGGTAAGGTTGACGCAGACAGATATGTGTAGTGTATTATCGCCTCTCCGTGCAAGCCACTCAGCTGGCGTGCAGTGCTTTACTATTATCCTTTTTTCTATGGGAATTTAAGTGATGGCATTATTTTATTTGCGGCCAGCACAGTTCAAAGTCTAACGCTTGTTTCTATAGTTGCGTTTTTCAAATCCGGTTGTTATTTTTCCAGATACGGCAGTCTGTAAAAGCCATTTCTAGCCATTTTGAGGGGCCCGAAAATGTTGTTTTTAATTATACGTGCCGAATTTTTGAAAGTATAGCGACATAGATTGAAGTGTGTACTCTTTTCGTAGATATGGAAATATAATGCGCTTTAAATTGTTTCGTCATAAAAAGAACGGTCGTAACTCGCTGCAAGGCATTTGAAGTGCAGGTAGGGAGGACCATTAACTGCAGAAAAGTGTATTGTTCATACTATAGTTAATTTATATTCACTCTCGCCACAGTCAAGTTTGCAGATATGGGAAACTTATGTTTCAATTTTTAAAAGCTAAGTGAAAACAGTATTGTTTCGCATTCACAAATTTGTATAAATGTTTACAAATCACTGATTTAAAAGAACAGTTAAAAATATATATTTTGCTACACAAACAGATACTAAATATTAGGTCAATAAAACCTGTCATAACAACTCCCACTTATGTATTGGTATTTTAAAAAATCAATTTGTCCACACATTTGGTTCTAGTCTGTTCCTTCTAGCATTGAGTATCTGCAATGCTTTCGATAACACTCTTTCAGACGGAACAGACGTTGCAGGTAGTTATATACAGATTAAATGATGCTAAATTACAACGTTCACAAAATGAGTTTTTATGTACAAAATAAAAACTAATACTATTACTGTTACACATCAGTACTGGAGAAATATTTAGGCTACCATTTCGTAAAAACAATCGCAAACAAATACAACTGCTCTGGTTTCTACTAGCCTACTGTGTAGGTTATATCAAGATAGCACTTTTACAATCATTAAAATATTTTACGTTTATGATTAAACATTTTAGTTTTTGAAAACAAAAAATCCCCTCCCCTCAAAAAAAAGTTTTTAATGCACAACTAGCGAAATTATCCTCCTTTGTGGGCACCCCAGTATCGTTGTATTATTTGTGTTCAGTTGCTGGCTGTAGTGGTACAATATTTAAATCCAGCATCTTTGTTATCAAGGCAACTTCAAATTAAATCGGTTTCCCTTGCATTATTTTCTGTTCCCCACAGTATAAGACTTGATCAATTACGTAAGTTCTTCTAACTGTTTTAGCTACCTACCAAAAAACACAATAGGTTATTTAAACGCAGGGGCGTGATTACAAGGATAAAGCCGAGCAATGAACTATACAAAAAAACTGATTTTTCACAAACCTGACTAACGAAACTATTGTAAAAGTGAACCGAAATTCGAAGTTAATGAAAATTTGAACTGTGAAATGAATGAACATTCGAACTTTGAAATAAATGAAAGTTCGAACTGTGACTTGAATAAACATACAAATTTCGAAACGAATGAAAATTCGAATGTCGAAATGAATGAAAGTTCGAACGTTACAAACGAATGAATCATCGATATGAAAATGAACATTCGAAATGAAACCGATTTCGAGAAACATTCGGTTTTACCCATCACTACCTAGTGTAGCCCAAGAGTGACTACATACTAAGTTGAAAGTAGTCCGTGTTACACACGTAAAACGATCTCGACCAGAAACACGTCTTGCGCGCACGAGGCAGTAACATCTACGGCGGCTAACCAAAGCTGCCACTAAAGACCGCGCACAGCTACAGGAGGTTTAAAAATCTCAAGAGGTGGCGCGCGAGTGTCGAAACTGCGAAACCGGCCTACATTGCTGGATACAATACAGATTAAATCTGTTAAGACTGACTCTACAAGCACTGAAAGAAGCATTTTCAGACGAACAGAAAGGGGTGGGGGATCGTACGAGGTACAATGCAAGAGTCGGTAAGCTTACAGGATAGCTGCGTGAACAGCAGAAGTTATAATTACATCCGGCGTGAAATAAAACTCTGGAGGCGTGAAGCTAGAACTGAGATCCCTGGCCAGTGCAGCCAAGCCACTGGCAAGACAGGCCCGTATGCATCCGTGGCCTAAATAATAAAGAAAATAAAGTTTTAAAAATCCACAAATATCAACAAACACCTTATGAGGTAATGATATGATAGTATACAATGCACTGATAAACTTGTTCTCCCTTGACAAACGATTGAATTATTATTAAATGAATATATTAAGTTTAAAAATAGTTAATTTAAGGAAAAATTAAAAACGGCACATCACCAAATTAATTTCTGTATGTTACTATTGATTAATTATTTTTAAATAAAACATCATAAACACAAATAACTACTATTTACATAAAGATTATAAATTCGAAATAATAAAATTGCAGTCCTCTGTACATGAAATGTCTCTCTCACCATTCACGAATGGTGGACCCAATGTCCTAACTATGAGCACACAGATGATCCTCTTGAGGTCCCGAAACTCCCCTCGTCGCACTACTCGTTGCCGCAGACGATCTCGCTGAACATTCCTGAATTCTTCTTGCAAACAGTCACTTTCACCACAACTCACACCAGACACCTGCCGGCCAAAACTCACTTGTCTCTGCAGTAGCTCTCTTTTATACCCTTAACCTGAAGTCTATAATTATCGCGGCAAATCCTTATCTCAAAACTCCGAGGTGATCGTATCTGGGTCAAGCAACATGCTGCAGGAGAGTTTACACACAGGAATACTCTAGATCATGATATCTGCTGTCATTCGAGTCCTTACGAAACCCGAGATATGCAGGCAGGTGGCCGCCTCCACGCGTCAAATAAAGGTAACATGAGTAGCACAATGCACGCACGACCTTCGCTATATCAGCTCACGCTGCTCGCACGATAATCTTGGCATGCAGGTGGATGTTGCGGCACCACAAAAGGTAACGTGAGCAATATAGTGCACTCGGAGTTCACTTAGTTCTGCCGCTACTGTATCTTCTTACACCGCTCAGCAAAATAGTCGTGGCTCGCAACCCTATTATAATTTATATTATTGCTGCTTGATTCCTACCAGGTATGTACTTTTTTGCTGGATGGAGGAAATAATATTAAGCTATAAAAGTGTGTAGATTCGTTTTCCAATAAACTTGTGGAATATTAATTCACTGAATATTGCGTACAAGACTACTCCCGAAATCCATTTTGCGTCATGTCAGACATGATTTACGAAAGATGGTAACTTACCTATCCGTGTACTGGGGATCACTGACCACAGTTATACTTGCAATGGTGTGTATGATGTTTAGTATATTGATTAGCAACAGCTGACGCTACGTTGTTTTATTCTTTACCTTCTTATTGCATTTTGTGCTAAGCTATAATGTTGTTGTAGGATATATTTCACTGCCAAAAGGTATATCATTAGCGTGTGTTAGAGGGCTGGACAAGGAATTTGTCAGAGATTGTCAAAGAGACAGGCAGTTAGAGAAGCATGACGGGAGGACGGACTTGCAGGAGTCTTTTGCCAGGCGAGACCTCACTGGAAACAACGAGCTGCTCGTTAGTCGCATGAACTTCACCCCATTATGTTTACCCCATCCTTAACGCTCTCGTTCTCTCTCTCTCTCTCTGGCAAACTTCCCCTCTCCTTGCCCCGGCGGTTATCGATTTTCCTCCACAAAGTTCGCGCTTCAAAATTCTAAAACGACTCCGAGGCTCAGAGCTGTTAGCGCCCGTGGCAGTTAGCATTGTGACTGTCTCGTATAAAGACTCCATTCCTCGCAGCTGAGCGTCCTCGCTTACTACTGATAGTGTTCGTCGTACAGTCAACCCTAGCGAACACGCACATACTGTCCACTACATACACTAGTAACTACCTGATGTAGCACTTTTCAGACAGGTACTCTGGCTGGTAAACATCGAGGATAATATCTTCCTACACCGGGACGTCACAAGGTGTCACTACTTAAAGGTTTGTATGACTTTTGCACATAAACGAACGTATATTTACACTCCGATTCAAAGATTCATAAAGAATAAATAGGTTTCTAAATACCTAAGCATTAACCGTATCGTACACTCAATTTTGTAAATTTTAAACGCCATATTTTATAGCTGAACTAGCTGACCAGCCGCGTCATCGCCTGATATTCTTTTAAGTTACATCAACACTGTTGTGATATGGGTTCGATTTCCAGCATAGTCAATCAGACATTCAAATGTTATAATCATACCTGTACGATGCCGCAGATCGGTGACTATTCTCAGGGATCTCCCGTTTTACTGGACCTTCATTTCAGACGCTGCTCGACATCCACCTCATGTAACCTTTCACTGCCTCTCAGAACCTTAGCTGTTGAAGAGTCGTCCAAATATCTGAACTCAGCTGTCCCCGTCACGGCTATGTACGATATAGTTTTAACATTTAACAAAGTTGTTGTATACTCCAAATTCAAGATTAACTCTTCTGCCAGCTGCCACTAATATGAGCGTATATATTAGAGCAGTTCCCCGTTGCCTTTCCTTAAACGGGATTCGAACTCAAACACTCCAACAAGTGCTACACACAACTGCACCAAGATACGTCGTCAGAATTCTTAAGAAATTAAATGTTTATATACAAGCCCGCGCCCTACGCGGTATACCTATCAATAGGACAACTAAAAGTAATAACTCTTAAACTATTTCTCCACAGTCATACCTACTCCTCGGGATTTCTGAAACATTTTACATTTTTCAACCTGCTAAATTTTCAACCTTTTAAAAAATTATGAACTTCCTTTTTAGGTATTTACGTTGGCTTAATTCGTATTCAAAAATCATCTCGATATCTCAACAGGTTTAAGAGATACGTAATTGAAATTACGTTATGTATTTTTATTGTCCTTTAAGATTGTATTTCACGAAATCCTGAAACCACTTTTTAGGAACGTGCTTAAGTTTTATTGTGAAGAAATGATCACGTCATAGTTGTCGAGGATTGTTTGAAAACAATTTTAGAACTATGGTAATATGCATTTTTGCAAACGTCATTCTGAAGTAAAAATTACCTGAATATCTGAACGAGTTTAAGCTCTATCAATGATTCACTAAAACACTTACAACATTTTTTCTCTTTATTACTTTTTAAAATTTCGATAAATCCCTTCTTAGCGGGAGACTACGGCGAAAGTGGAAACCACCATCGACATTTAATTTCTCTAGGTCCAGTGACTTGGGCTGTGTGTTGATGTGTGAGAGAGTGGGGCACTTCGTATACGCGCGCGCACACACACACACACATATATACATATATATACACACACACACGCACACACGCTTTTTTGCCTATTAAGGATATAATAGTGGGTGCGATTGCGCGGGTATTGAAGACACACCAATTTTGAGCGCGAAGAAAGGAGCAGGGATGTAGGAGGAACGCACAAACTTTGTTATTCAGTTGTTATCAGTCACAGTGGCTATTCTTAATAATCTCACAAGTGAAGGACGACCACTCCCCTGGGCGCTAGACAACATACTATACACTGGCAGGCACTTCGGTGCAGGATGTATATAATGAAGAGCAAATGCTCCACATGTCTTATGACGCGGTAACACTAGGGGTCCTATACATGTTTATAAGAACATATTCGCCAGTCATGTTAGATCACGTTTCTACAACATGTTGCCGGATTTACACGCATAAACCGAATAAAACTAATGAACTCTCTAATCTCAACAATCTTGGAACATGAAAAGTACCTTATTTAACTATCGAGTCTACGCTTAACGTTCGATCTGTTTTAGTTATCATAATGTATCTAACTTGAATGCTGCTTTGCGTGTAAAGTAAGTACAAACACTAAACACTTTAAAACCAAAAATTGATTTAATTTGACGAGTGCAAAACGTCATACCAAAAAGCAGCCATATAATTTACACATCTCGATACTTGAAGCAGCAAGTAGGGGAGCAGAAGAGACGATATGTCATTATAAATATTTGAAACTAGTTAACTTGTAACGAAAAGAGAATGTGGTCTGAACTTGCTCGGAGCCCATGTAACGGCTTCATATAGCTGAACGTGTTTAATGAAGTAGTTGTGAATGTGGCGATACGATACCGTGACCTTAGATACCATGGTCGTGTTTTCAGACGTATCGCTCAGTTCCTCGTACTTCACGGCTTAAATCCCTGCGTGACATCTTCCCGATATTCACAACTTGGCGAACGTTACCGCTGATGGTTAAGTACTAAGTGCGGCGTGGCTGTGGTTAAGTAGTTTGAATAGGAATTGTAAGAGAATGGGATGTTATCAAAGTAGAGAATAACGTGAGCAATGCCGTATGTCCACAATTAAATAAATTATAAATGTAAACTCTCATTGCAACAAACATTTACAAATCTCAGAGCAATTTAGCATAAGAAAATAGAAATCTAAATAAGTAACATTATAGAGAATTTGTCGACTTTTTTTATTTATGTTGCTTTACGTGTGACTCAAATCAACATCAAGGTCATAAACTGGGTAATTAAATATTGCGGACGTGAATCAAAAATGACTGAGCATGAAATTCTGGTCGGTGCCGCATATTTATAAGCTTCTACTGTTTCAATTGAATCTGCAGTAAATCGCCTCAACCGTGTATACTAGACGAAATATTTTCAAACCAGAGAAAAACTAATACAAAACAAAAAAAAAACATTTTAAAAATTCTTCTTGGCCACTTTCCCTCCTCTTTTTTATCTACACGTTGTTTATGTTAACCCCAGTTAAGGTTAATTCTTCTATAGGATAGTAAAATCAATGTTAAAAGTTTGTCACAGGGAAGATTTCTGCCGCTTGAGCGCAGGTACTGGTAATGGGTGCAAACTGTCAAACCACAGAGCTTTCCTGAAATTTAAGTTACATAAAATTGATAACTTAAACCGCGAAATTGGTTTGTTATCACTTTAAAATTTAATTAAGTGACTTCGGTAATTTCCGTACTTTTATGGTCCCTTAGTGATAGAAGCGAAACTAACGGCAGAAATTTTCCCTGAGTCAAACTCTCCCATAAGAAAACATATTATCTTTCTAACCTGTAATAGAGTTAACCTTACCCCAGTGTAAGAAATTAAAACTTTGCTCATTCAGATTATTTGTAACTACGATAGATCGAAACGAAATATCAGGAACACCTTCGAATTCAACTCACCCCTCTGAGCCAGGATACTATACAGTCTGTCTCACACTGAGAGTTCTGACTCTATGACATTCACAAGTGTCAGAAGTGTCACTTCTATCACATGTTTGTTGAGAGTAAAACAAGTACGGTAGTGATTTTGCAGTTAGTCAGTTTTCTCATTGAACATTCATTACACAGGCTTTACATAAATTTGATAAAAATATTGTTTGTTGAGTTACGTACAAATGTTGTTAATAATATACATTATTTTATAATTTTGTCAGTTGTAAAAAATTACCAATGAGCATTTATTTTGAATTCTCTCGTTTGTTGTTGTTCAGTAATTACTGTAGGAAGCTACACAACAATCTATCTGGCTGCTGACATTTAGTAGCTTGTTAGTCAGCAGTCTGAGTATAGCGAACTTCACCACTACGTCTAAATACGTCCCGAAAATTGGCAACGAGAAGTGTCGTATATAACGTAGTATTATCTGCACACAACTTCACTCAAACATTTCTGAGTGCCAAGTCGACAGTAAACATGTCTTGAGTCACCGTAATAAGGACGTGTTGCCGTATTTACGTCGACTTATAAATTTACCTGTTAATAAACTTCTCATAGTCTCTTGTATATTAGACATGTAAGTGTCCGTCTTACGTTTCATAATCAACAGTGCCTGGTACCAGAGACTTCAATCGCGGGGTTTCAATTAAATGTTATAATATTTGTGAAACAAAAAAAAATTGACAGGAGCTAAATGGTGCAATGTGACGTTTACTGTAATTAATGACACAATCTGAATATAATAAGACTAAATATTTGGGTATTACGTTCTGCCCCTGTACTTCATTCCCCCCTCCGCCAATCCCACCCACCAAACCCCAACCCAAATATATAAACACACACATACATATATATGTATATATTCAGGAACATCCTGTATATATATATATGTATATATTCAGGAACATCCTGTATATATATATATATATATATATATATATATATATACACACACACACAGTATGTTCCTGAATATATATTTATATATATATGTGTGTGTGTGTGTGTGTACAGGATGTTCCTGAACTGCAGTTACAAATGGTGAGATTGTGATTCCTTATAAAAATCAAATATAGTTACATAAAGCAATCTTCACTCAGCGCTGTTTTTAAGGAAGATATTAACCCTTAAAATAAACTTTTAAACTGCTTTTAACAAAACATCGGAAACCACGTAGAGATAAACTACAGTTCTGCGCGCAATGATGAGTGTTATCGAGATATTTAACCCGTGAAGAAACCACACTATAAACCTCTCTCCTTCGTGAAACCAATGGGGGTGGCTACCCTCTTACTGACCTCATCTTTTGTGCCGTTGGGTTTTGTGACCATTTTTGTTGCTTTTATGAACAGCACATCCTTAGTAACAAAAAAGGTCAGCTTGTTGCAAATCGCTAAAACGCATCGTTTACGAGAGAAAATATCATACAAATAGTCAGTGGCTGCAATACACTGCATGTGAGGTGAGCGATACAACATGTACTAAGTGATTATAGCATAGTAGGCACCCGAACTTCGGTTCCTTGTTATATAAATTCACACCTGAAATGCACCAGAGATGAAGGCATGAGCTCGGCATAGGTGTGTATTGATCTGTAGTATTTAAGTTTTATTTGTTGAGGTTTACTGCACTTAAATTTGAGACACGCTTGTAAAGAACTGCAGCACAAAGAGCATTTTTCAGATTGCAAAATGCATTTACAAGCATTCTGCGTGTACTCCATTGCGAGTGTAGCAGTTGCTGCCTACATGCAAGGTATTGTTGCCACAGTGCATTTTATTGTAAAGGTGATTTTTTTGTAGTGGAGCTGAACGTTTAGTAACAAAGAAGTTCATTAGAGATATTAGGAAACTGAAAAGGAATTGGTCATGGTCTTTGTTTAGGATCCCTCCCGGCATTAGCTTGGGTATTTTTTAATGTTTTAATTATAAACTGTTTCATAACGCAAAAAGATTTGGTAGGATGCGCTTGGTTGCCTGCCAGGTAAGCAACCCGCGTTGCAAGGCTGGTCGTAGGAGACAGTTGCGCGCGCATAGTTCACAGTTCACGATGCACCGCTAGCATATGTGTCAGGGTAGCATTGCACTGGGTGTGCAACATAGAGAGACAGTACACGTACGTAGAAATGGCAGATATGCATCTCATTTTTGGTACTGCTGGAGGTAACGAAAGAGGAGCACAGCGTCTGAATGCACAGACATTTCTAAACAGACGCTGTCCAAGGCCTCGCATGTTCTCGTATGTGTACATACAGTTACGCGAGACTGGAACATTTACAGCGAGCAGGTATGACACCGGCGTGAGACGCAACACGAGAACGGCCAGGTTTGAGGAGGAAGTGTTGGAACGCGTCGCCGATTCTCCATCAAGTACACACGTGGAATCGCTCTCACAATGCATGTGACCACCAAAGTGTGTGGAGGACACTGCACATCCGTTTCATCGCGAAAAGGTACAAACATTACAACCAGCTGATTTTCAACCACGAGTCGATTTAGCACGTTGGTTTGTGCATCAATGCGCTAACGAACCTGCCTTCCCTCGCTATATTCTGTAGACCGACGAGGCTTCTTTCACGCGTGATGACATTCTCAACAGTAAAACCAGTCACGTATGGAGCGACGTCACCCCACATGCAATGGTTGAACACCGCCATCAAATGACATTTGCTGTTAACATCTGGGCCGGCATTGTCGGCGACAACCTCATTGGACCATACTTTTTGCCGGCGCGTTTGATTGGCCGCCTTTATCGACAGTTTTTAGAGGACATACTGCCAGTTATGTTGGAGGATGTGGATTGTCAATGACGCCTGTTTATGTGGTACCAGCACGATGGAGCCCCTGCACACTTCAGTTTGGAAGCTCGTGACTATCTTACGCCGCATTTAGTGAACGATAGAAAGACGGAGGCGGACCTGTGAGGTGGCCACCACGCTCCCCAGACCTGACGCCGTGTTGTTTCTTTCTGTGTGGTCATCTCAAGACATTGGTATATGAGGCCCCCATCAACACGGTAGATTAACTTCGTCCCGTATTACTGATGCTTGTACTACCATTCGCAACACCCAACACATGTTTTATCGCATAAGACACTCGATTGTACGTCGCTGTCAGTTAGTGTATCGAAGTATGTGGTCACCACTTCGAACAGTTACTGTAAAATACTACACACATGGAATATTTTCAATGCCTGTTCTCGTGCGGTTACCATCCATGGTTTTCCCTTTTGGATTACAAGTAGCCAAAGACCTGTTATGAACATTATACTGTCCTGTCGCCTAACTTGAGTTCACACACAGCTTATCCTCGGTCGCACGACCAACTTTGTAACGCGGGTTGCTTGCATGGCAGACAACCAAGTGACCCTCAACAATATTTTTATGTTCTCAAAAACCGTTTATCATTTAAGTGTTCCATGAAGGTTATGTAAACTATTTTCTGAATGTGTAGTTATTTCTTTGAAAGCAATAAAAATACCCAAGCGAATGCCAGAATGGATACTTAACAAAGACCATGGCCGATTCCTTTCCAGTTTCATAAAATTTCTGAGTTTGTTTGTCAACGAAACGTTCAGCACCACTACAAAATAATTCACTATTTTTTAATAAAACGCACTGTGGCAACAATACAATACCTGGCATGTAGGCCACAACTGCTACACTCGCAATGGAGAACGCACAGAATGCTTGTAAATGTATTTCGTAATCAGAAAAATGCACCTTGTGCTGCAGTTCTTTACAAGCGTGTCTCAAATTTAAGTGCAGTAAACCTCAACAAATAAAACTTAAATACTACAGATCAATACACACCTATGCCGAGCTCATGCCTTCATCTCTGGTGCATTTCAGGTGTGAATTTATGTAACAAGGAACCGAAGTTCGGGTGCCTACTATGCTATAATCACTTAGTACATGTTGTATCGCTCACCTCACATGCAGTGTATTGCAGCCACTGACTATTTGTATGATATTTTCTCGCGTCAATGGTGCGGTCTAGCGACTTGCAACCAGATTACCTTTTTTTTGTTACTTAAGATGTACTGTTCATAAAAGCAACATAAAATGTTCACAATACCCAACGACAAAAATGTTTTGGTCACTAAGAGGGTGGCCACTCCTGTTATTTTCATGAAGGGGAGAGTTGTACAGTGCGGACTCTTCACGGTTAAAGATCTCGATATCTCTAATGATTGTGCGCAGAATTGTAATTTACATCCACGCGGTTACCGGTATTTTGCCGAAAAAGAATTTTGAAAATGTATTTTCGAGTGTTTATATCGCCCTTAGAAATAGCGCTACGTGAAATTTGATTTATGTAATTATACCTCATTTTATAAGCAATCACAATCCTACCATCTGTACATTTAGTTAAGAAACATCCCATATATATGTGTATATAAGTAGTATGAAAATGTATTAGTTGGCACATCAGGATGCAGGCTGTGGAGCAGTGGAGCAGCTGATGACGCAATCAACATGGCGGTCGTCCGCCATCTTGTATGACGACACGTCCGCCATCTTGGATTTCGTCACTGTCCGCCATCTTGGATGACGTCACTGTCCACCATCTTGTTTTTGAGTCCGCCATGTTGTTTT
>PNEQ01059029.1:22699-46213 GCA_003012365.1 Medauroidea extradentata | reverse complement strand
TTTTGGCAGTAAACCGACGATATATCATCTCACTAATCTCAGGTTTGGGGCACCAAATACGTTTCCGCGAAACCTTTACTCTCTGAAACTTTGTAATGTCAATAAAGTTAAAGTGAATATTTTGACAATATATAATTGAGGGCACCGTCACCAATGGTTGTGCACAGGGTAAATAGATGTTTCTCATTCGATTAACCACTTACCTTAGACGTCTGTAACTACCCTAGAACGTCAAATTGGCCGTTTTATAAATAAGGCCCAGGTGAAGTCGCTGTTAGTGGCAGGGACAAACTTAAGAATGCTTTTCGCGTGGATAGCTATAGCTACTTATCCTGCTGCAGAATTAGTTCAACTAGCCGCTTGGACATTCTAACACTTGATGACTGAAGTACCAATCTTGTGTACAAAGAGGTTTTTCAATTAAAGTAAATATTATCAATTACGAATAATACTCGCGAGTAAAGCCGCGGGGGTCTGCTAGTAGATTATAAATTTCGCATTCTTGTCGACGTCAAATTTCTTTATCTCGACTACTTTAACTGACCACGTGTTAAATTTAGACAACACGTCACTGTTAGTTATTGTCATTTATACTTTTACATGCACAATTTGCGTGCTCTCATAATTGTTACTATGTGCACAAAATATTTTTCGTTACATGTAATCGTTCCATTTGCGAGTTCCCAGTTCGTTTTCCTATTCATCGGTACCATCGCTGTCTCTATCCCAAGAAATACAATGCGATTGTTATTGAATGATATGGATTATTTTGATTAAATTAGTTAAGCTGGATATTGTTTGTATAACTATGGCACAACATGAACATTAGCTAATAACCAACTTTTGTTGTACTCACATTTCCTCAACATTCTACCAATGAATAAAATATTACAATAAACCATATCCTATTTCAACAATTTTAGTTGTTCGAATTCTACCTTGTGTTCAAAAGAAAATGCGAATTTTTTTGGTGTCTATTAATTAATCTTACAATGATGCTTAAACTAGGTATTTGTCACTTTCTTCACCATAATTTGACATGTCCTTTGAATAAAATTTTAGTTTACAATATGTATAAAGCACTACTAAAACCTGACTGATTATTATAATTTGTAAATTTGGTAAATCAGTTAATACTAAAAAAAAATGGCCGCACAATTTAAAACTTTGAAGTTTATATTAACACTTCACAGCACATGCAGTTTTCTACATGCAGTCACTAAACGTTAATAATAAATTGTGCGCAGGAGTACCATTAATTGAAGTGTATATAGAAACGCGAAGCAGATTTTATTGTAATTCAAATTAGTAATTGCCAACTACAATTCATAAACGAAAGGAATTAACAACTGCAGGCAACTTGCTGTCGAACAATGTACAGACGGCACCGCCTCCCCCTCGTCCCTTGCTAAGCGACACAATCTGGAAGTATAGCGCCTACTGTGACTCAGGTGCTGAGAAGAGGGTCACTTGTGTTTACGACAGATCCGAGAGCTCAAGGCTACCTCTCCGCCCCAACCTCCTAGCCAACATGTCAATGCTGTGCTCTCTGTCTCTTTCTAATCGGCATCTAGATCTGACAACAGCGCTCAGCATGTCATCTGCCTCTGAACTTGTACAGCTCGGCACAGCCCGTGGGCAACCACTTGTGGGAGTGAGATAGCAGTGTGAAAAAGAGACGGAGCGTTATCTGTTGTTCGCGCCAGTCTACCGTGTACAACTAGCGCTGCGGCCGGAATCCGGTTACTTGACTGGCTGCAGAGCAGGCTTAAGTCTGTTAGTCCCGAACAGACACAACAGCTTCGACTGTGCTCGATCTGGGCTGAACCATCGTCTTCGCTACGCCGCCTCCACGACGTCTTTCGTCGCCGCAACCCCTCAAGTGTTTCACTTCTCGGTGACCTGCCATCCTTCAGGTTTTGATTCTGCACTGACCGTGTTTTTTCAAAATTCGATAATTAAGGGGGTGAAAAGGGGTGAAATATGTTTTCAAAGAATCCCTGATATTTCATTAACCGGGAAAGCTATCATAAATTGTTCAACTTCATAATATTGCCCAAAGAAATACATATTTGCGAATTTTTCGATTTTGCTAAATTCGAAAATTAAAGGGGTGTAAATCCGTAAAATGTTTTTTCCATTAATCCTTGATTTCTCCTACACCATTCCAGATGGTGAGATGATTTTTTTCTTTAAAATTATGCTTATGTAAATATGTAAATATCACTTTTAGAATTTTTTGAAATTCGTCCTTGAAAGCTCTTACAAAAAATAACACGTTTTAAATTAATCATACTTATCTCCTAAACCAGTGGAAATATAAAAATGGTTTTTGGTTTCAAATTTATCTTACGTAAATATCAAAAAATTCATTTAAGTTTTTTTTTTCGAAATTCGTCCTTGAAAGCTGTTTAAAAAACAAAAAGTGTTTTCAAATTATCATCTGTACCGCTTATATCCGCTGAGATAACAAGATGTAATTATCTACATACCAAATACCAGGATTTTATGAAATTCGAAAATTAAGGATGTGAAAAGCAGTAAAATGTTAGTCTCCCGAAAAAAGAGAATGATCACGGAGAAATAATTCAACAGTTGTTTCTTTTTGCAAACCTACTCATAAATATAACCTCTTTGGACTGTAGCCTGCACATACGAAAGAATTATCACGGTCAGCCATTAAGAGTGCCTTGTAGATATATAAACGCTGAAAACATCAACTGATTTCTACGCTTTTTTCGAAACCAATATGGATAAAATACTCAATGACAATCAAAGATAATGGTATTTGCCAACTTCATGAGCAAATATTTATCCAGAATTACTACTTCGTTACGCGTGATCTCTTGCGCCGCAGTTAAACTCACGAGGTTCAGGCGTCAGAGATTGTGTCTCAGAAGTTCGTTATACTGATAACAATTTTGTTTAAATCGTTGGCTAAAACTATTGTCTAGGATTGCTTTTGTTTAATTTTCGTAAATTGGCTTCAAGAAACCTACAGTTATAGATTAATGCTTTTAGCGTTGAACTATGTACCACGCCCTCTTAAGCATTCACTCAGGTTTTGTATACAGTTTGTGGTGTGGGAGGGGTGGGGTTAGGGGTTCGTATCCTGTGCAAGACTTTGTGATGGGAATAACTATGACATCATACGAGCATATTTCGCGCTCTCTTTACACTGAGCTAAGACAATTTATAGTTCACTGTTATTGAGTACACTACCTGTTAAATGCCTTCATCACATATTTTATCCAGAGTTACTGTTTACATTACATAATTTTTCGCGGGCAAAGCCGTAGCCGGCCAGCTAGTACTAAATAAGGTAATGTTCGTAGACATACTGTTAACTAAGAGGTTGGTACGAAATATTTGGCAATGAAAAAATACTGAATAAAAAGTAAGCGTTTGAGAAAGCATGGTATGATTTACGAACAACAAAACAAGAATGGCAATGCACATATAACTATGGAAAGTGAGGAAATAATACTTTTTTGATTTTTGGAGGTACCCTGTTCAGACCCCCTGCCCTATTTCGCACACTTTCCGCCACCATCCAACAAATAAGTTTTCTTTTGCCAGAAACGTTCCCGGAAATACTCTCAACAACTCACTGAAGTTTCTTTAGTTCTATTTTTTACGTACTTCGTTCGTACCCTCTACCCGTTTTGCCCCATTATCCCCTTTTTTCCTACAAAAAATGTAGTTTTTTTTGTCAGAAACGTTCTTGGAAGCACGCACAACTTACGAAAGTGCTTTCGCTAATTTATTTTCTGCTCCGGAATCTACCTCTCTTTGCCCTTCCCAGCCGATAAGTTGTGTATTTTTTTTTTTCAGGAGCCTTTGTCACTCTCCGATCCTTAAACTATCTCCATAATAAAATTATATTGATCCATTACTCCGTTTTTTGCGTGTAAGACCAACCAACAAAACCACTTTTGGATTTATAATATTATTATGACTTAATAAGGGTAAGTTACGGTGAGTTTCTTTACATAATATCACTTTTCTTAATCAAGAAATTTTTTTGCTATAAGTTTGTGACTTTAATTATAAATATTACAAATATACAGTTCATTCACAAATCACTCAGTACGCATGACGTAATATGATACAACTGCGAAATAAATATATACTTTACTTTATTACTAATTGTTGATTAAATATAAATTATTTACTCTTTCTCATTAAGATATCGCGTGAATGTCAAATAAAATACTAGAACTCGTATGCCTCATCTTAGGCGATCGCATAATTCAAACACCAGAGCTATCTCTTCGCGTGTATTCAGACAGTCTCTGTCCGTCTCGTCAAATATTTACAGTGAAAACTTACTGTATAAAAATTACAAACATAATCGAGTGCTAAATAACGACATCTTGGCGTTGCACTAACCTAGACGTCTTTCGTCCCAGCTGGGTACGCAATATATATATACGCATATATTTATACAAACTTTTATTTAATTGCAATGTTTGTATGTTTCTTCGGATTAAATCTTGCAGCTGAATTTTAAAGCAGTTATCCTCAATTGATTAATCTGAAATTTTTCGAACATGTTTAGTTTGAATGACAATGCATGGTTAGCTAAGTGACATCATTCTAAATCCAATATGGCAGACTAGTTATTTTTCATGCACTCCCATGATATGGGTCAAATGAAAGGGTTTGCTGAGAAGAATACGAATAAACTGACGTCCGCGTTCAGCTCTTCGAGGAGATGGTGTACTATTGCCCGGATAAACGGTAAGACTTAGCGAGGTCGTATCTTAACTAATATTGACCTACATCCTGGGCAAATTCTAGTGGTGGTGAAAAGTATCCAAAATCAAACTCGTAACTGTGTTTCATTAGCCACAAGCACGGCCGTAGAAGAACAGGTCTGGACACTCGCCTGGATATTTGACCCCTTGTTGTTTGGCTGTAGTTCACCAAGTTACCGAGAATATTGTGTTTTATTGGCGCTTCAGTTAGGGCGGTCGGACTAAACTCCGCCCACTTCCTTTCCACTAAGATAAACAACTTATCAAAACGTATTTTTTATCAATTTATGAAATACTTTCTTCGCTCACAAATTTAAGAAAAGGCTCCAGCAATCTTTATTTACTTTATAAATTTAACAATGGAAAAAAGTGGGCGGGGTTTGAGTTCGACCGCCCGGAAATCAGCGCCAATAAGTACAACATTCTCGGTAACTTGACGAACTACAGCCAAACAACAAGGGGGTCAAGCAAAATACATTGTTAGATAGGCGAGTGTCCACACCTGTTCTTCTACGGCCGTGGCCACAAGTAAGCTTCAAGCTGAAATAAGTGGCGCATACCTCCAAACACCCAAGTCAAGGTGAGGGCGTGCCGAGGACTGAGTGACATCAAGCTGTATCAAACATGTTGTTGTGAACGTACCACCTCAGAGCACCGGGGCGAACCTTGTTGTATATTAGCTCTTACCATTCTAAACGAAGCTCTGGGTGGGTCGACGGATACTTCTTCGGTACTCGTGGGAACATGGGAAAATAACTAAAAAATAAAAATAAATTAATAGTAAAAACGTTTAAAAACAAAACTTTAATTGAAATGCTCTAAAAAGAAAAAATAAACTTTAAATTAAATACAATCTATCAATTTACGTCTTTACACAATTTGTATGATATAAAAGCTTGTCGCGAGATTTACCTGTGTACATAAACAAGAATACAATAAATAACTTGATCTTGACATAAGTAGTTCTAAGGAAAAGTAATGTTTTTTTTATAAAATATGTAAATCTTACGACAAACTTTTATGTAATATAAATTGTGAAACATAATAAATGTATGGATTTTATTTAGTTGTAAGTTATTTTTTTAATTTTAGAGCATTTAAAAAAAGTTTGTTTTTGAAAATGTTTTTTTGCTATTAATTTATTTTAGATCTAGCTGTTCTTTTGATTAATTTCCAGGTGTTATAAATGTAGTACCTTCCTTTGACAACACAATTCGCTGATCAGTGAGAGCCACTATTGTCCGGAAACTCGCGCCGCGACGCCTACAAGTGCTGGAAGCGTCTCGCCCTATTTAAACCACCAGTTGTAACTAAGACTGTGGCTCTGTACCATATTTCACCACGCCACCTGCTTCGTGGCTCTGTACCATATTTCACCACGCCACCTGCTTCGACACAATCAAATCGCAGACATGTAACACCTGTGTTCTGCCAATTGCGCCACAATTATTTTGGTAGCAAATTGTCAGCATCAATTTGCCATCAATAATAATGAAAGGCTACATGATTAAAAGACACGTAATCACTGTCAAACAGATTGTTCTGTAGCTCATATACTGCCATAGTTGTATGACACTAGCAGGAAACTGCATTTACATCGTAAGTTTCTTCCTGGCCCAGAGTCCATCTTTCGGTATCCAACCTCTTATCTAGGCACAGTCAAGATTTCATATCACCTCGTCACATAAGTATTTTTTTTAAACACAAAATGTTTTTTTACATGACGTTTGTGTTTTTTTTTTATATTAAGGCGTTTCTGCTGCATTGAACATTCTTGCAGTTACCACTATGAAGCCCTGGAATATTTAACGTACGGCCCAAAACCTTATGACGCGTAAAATGTTCTAGATATTTTCATTTCTTTATATTATATGCATGCCGAACATGCTTATACCCAGCGGTTGTGTTTCTTTTATAACGTTATACATTTGGAATGTTTTCCTGAAATATCATCTCAGTACTACTGTTACATATTTCGTGTCATTGATTTGAACAACACAGCGCACCCTCAATTCAATACCAACATGACTCAAAATATGTCATTTTGAGATAAGTGCAGTTTTCGCACATACATACTTTATGATTGTTGGATGATTACAATGTAATATGAACATAACAAAAAATATGTTGGTATTCCTCTGAAAAAAAAATCTTCTGCTCATCCTTAGGTTGCATAAATAGTAGAAACGTTAGTCTTGGCACTAATCATTACTGTTACTCGCTCAAATATGCTAAAACAAAACAATTTAGTTTATTTTTGGAATGCTTTTCTTCTTGGTTATGTTAGTATTACATTAGGTAGAGAAAACTATCCTCTACTACACTACATATATAACTCATATATGTTGATTTTTTTTAGTTGTCTTAGTGTTGTACTGGGGATGCGACATGTATATTCCCCTAGCATTTATACGTGTGTACACACATACACGCATAAATATTATATATATGTGTGTATGTGTCTGAATATGTACCCCTATACACCCTTGCATTTCAAAATATAGTTTCAAACTTTTTTTTTTTACTTTCGCCATTGGAAAAATTCTACAAACCTGTTTCTTACATACATTTGACTCGCTTCTTGGCTTAGCTAAGAACTAAAAAAATTAATTTATGCTGCCTCGGATTTTTCCGTGGATTTTTCCGTGTCAGTCCTGATAATAGGCATCTGCTTACAATTTTATTTCGTATAGTGAAACTTACACATCGGCTGAGTTCCTTTTCTAAACAGCATGTGTCAGTACGAATTCTATTTGTATTCTGTCTCATGTAATAGTTCAATTTTTACCAGTTGTTTTAGCAATATATTTTACAGCTGTGCCCATGAAATAAGCAGTGATTTCCTTTATGAGAATTGACTTTTGCACAAATACACTTAGATGACTCTCAAACCGTCCACTTCATCAAAACGAATAGTGTTTTCTTGTAAAAATGTGTACATTTTATAGTCTTCAGAACTGTCAAAAACTGGAATTCTTACATGAGACAGGCTATAATCTTTGATTGCGTCCAAAATAATATTTTTGGGTCCTTTTCTCTTTGTGGCATAGAGATGCCAGTCTCGATTATTATTCCGCCATTTCTTAGATGTACTGTACACTATGTTAAAGCGATCATGTACTGTGTTCATACTTATCTGCAGCTACTCGCAAGTTCTTTAATTTCATTTTTCTGTTTCCGTAGGAAGCACCATGGAGATTACCTATTTGGCAGTTATTTCATTTCATTTTTACACTGAGTTGAGGCATTTAGCACACGTTTTAGATCCTTCAATTACCTTTATAGAACTTATTTTATTTTCAGAGTTGCTGTTTCCATTATGATGTATTCATTCACATGCAGTTTATGCATAACGTAATTTCAGTTTGTTATAAAACAATTATTTAAACGGTTTTACACAAAATGTAAAAGGGTTGGGTTGGCTATAGTCAGAGGAAAGTACTTTATCCTGAAAGTAATTAAGTGGATAATGCTTCAGGTGAAGGTTACGGTTAAATGTAATACATTATCTAAATACGGTGGCATTACTTTACACAGTTTGAATTACAGATTGCTACACGGGTTTACTACATAATTTAGATAAGAGTGGAGCGGCTGTTTAGTTAATTACATTTATATTTATGTTCTATGCTTCGGACACCTTAGAGTGACCTTAGTACACCCTAGACCTCGCCGTGAGCATGCTGGTGACTGCTGGATGGCTTGTAGAAGACAGACCCTGGTTCCCTCAATACATTGCGATACTGCTGCACTTCAGCGCAGATGGAGAGATTCACTGAGGCCCTTGTCTAGTGCGACTACTGGCCTAAATGCACTGTCGTCTAGCTTGTCTTACATGTGAGGCTCTGGTTACACATACCATTACCCCCAAAGTTTCCGATATGATGCATACTCGGATCAATGGGGTAGATTGGATTTTTAAATTGCTAACAACCTGTATATGGTCAGTATGTGCTCTTGCAGTATTGTATGTGTGGAATTTTAGGCATAGTTGCTTCTTCTAACAGAAAGTAAGAATATAGTGTTGGAAAAGTGAACGATAGACGGACAGTTAGATGTACAGGAGCTGCTTGTGTCCCCGTGTTTTCAAGTGCAATCGTACAGGCAATGCCCGGCTTAGGTGTATTGTACTCAAGTGTAAGAAATATAGTGTGACCTTGTATTACAGCTATGACATACGACGCTTCTTTCGTGAACGCGGCATACTACTACGAGTGTAGGTACCGCAAAATGCGCAATATTTCCTTGACTAATGATTTCTACATTTTAATCGCGTGGTGGGTACAACAAATGCATTAAGCAATATAAATATAAGTAAATTGCTGTATGTTTTAACAAAATTGCAATACATATGTATATAAATATTATCGAAAAATATGAAAACAATTTACACTCCCCTCTAAGTACAGTTTGTAAATGTTGCTGGAAAATATTTACAGTATTATTGAATGTCATAATATAGCCTACAATAACACAATTGAACAATATGTATGTTTTCTACTAACTTTAAACTCACAACTGTGTATTGATACTGTAATGGCCATATTTTGTTATTGAGATGAGATTACTTGAAATTTATGAGGATATTTAAATAATGTTACCTCATAAAACAAAATTATTTCTTAGGAAAATTAATTGATGCATTGTTTACTCTTAAATTTAAATCTATAGGGTAGGACTTCAAGGAAATTATTCTAAATTAGAGAAAGTGTGATGATAAAATACAGTTAAACGTTTTCCTCCTATCCATAAACAATCACATAGCTACTGTAATTAAAATTTTTTTTAAATATAATACACTTTTCTTTCTGATGAATTTTATAATGGGTATTTTGTGCTCATTTCACCGAAAGATCATAATAATATAATTATTTCTTTTGAAAGTTTTAAAGTTTCATCAAATTAATTAGTTGCCTTATTTAGCTTTTAATGCAAAACGCCTGCAAACTTACAGTTACTACTAACTGGTAATTTTTTTTCCGCTTTCAAGAATATCGTATTATTTTCTATTAATGAAACCTTTATTAGTATTATGAAAATAAATGTGCGTTCATTGGTGAACATTAAAATTAATTTTCCAATAAAATATAAATAATCAATAATGCATCTGAAACATTTACAATGTATGGTATACTTCGCGTAGAATAATATTCTCATGTTTCAAAAATTTTAAAATGATCACAAAGGAAATGTTAATCATATTTTTATTGTGTTGTGTGTGTAATTGTTTTTGTGTAGTGGTCGACTGTGATGTGCACGTGTTTGTACAAATTAAATAACTGTTGTGGTTATCTGGAAACTGCAGAATGAATACGTGTAGTGAGCGAACGGGTATGTGTGGTTAGAGGCTAGTAGAATGTTGTGATAGGTAATGACTGCTGGCTCAAGTTGCTGTTGGCAGCGCTGCATTGTCTCGACCGGCGATGATCTGTTGGCGTTGATATGGACAAGGGTCCAGGTTGTAGTTTCTGCAGCTTAAATTCTGGTCTTAGTTCATGTACAAAACTTTCCTAATCTTTATTTATAACTAGCTGTCCCTTTGCGGCTTCGCCCGCGTGTACTATAGAAAAGAGTAACTAACTTTTAGTTACGTGTTAATTGATGGTGATACTATATTCTATATTATACTATATTCACTGTTTATCTTTAAAACATCAAATACAAACAGATTTGTCCAGTCCACTGCGCTAAGCGTACTTTAATTGTAGAACTAATTTTTTAAATTCATCTTTATTTCTCTATAAAACAGCTGCCCGGCTGCGGCTTCTACCGCAAAACAGCTGCCCGGCATTTAACAGCTAGCGTACTCAATAACAGTGTAAAGAGCGCGCTCAATACGCTTGTATGATGTCATGTAATTCCCATCGCAAAGTTTTGCCCGGGATACGAACCCGTAACCCCACCCCTCCCACACCCCAAACTTTATACAATACCTGAGTAAATGCTTAAGGCCTCGATCACAGGAACATACCTACATTGTTTAAACAACAATAGCAATAAAGCTCAAATTGACTCTACTGTTTTTAGGTTTAAAAAAAAGAATTGGCCAAATTGGTCCAGGCGTTGTTGAGTTATGCGCTTACCAACACATTTTGCGATTCATTTTTATATTATAGATTAATTACGGACACATATTTCAGTTATGCAACATATCGGTTATGTTAATTTTATTGGTTAGGTATATAAAACGTGTTCCCTACTTGTTACGTCACTAAATTTATAATTCAGTGTCTGAAATTGGTCAATTCCAAGCGAATTAATAATTTTTAAGGATAAGAGAGTGGAATATGTTACCTGCTGTTTAATATTAATTTGACTGTAAGTAATGTGGATATCAATACTGCATGTAGTGTTTAAAACGCTATATTAACCCACTCTTTGCGCACGTGTGTATTATTCAAACTGAATTAATTCAATTACTGACGTCTATTTTTATTACGTAATAAGTGTGCTGTTATATCTAACGAGAAAGTTATTTAACTGGTTTCAGCATTATCTCATGTCCTTAATGTGGAGTAAAGACTTAGTAAGAGAAAATTACAGAAACAAAATTACATAGTCAAGAGAAAATACAGGAAGAACACAAGGGAAATATCGGATCTCTAGCTCACAATAGGGCATCGCAGACTATTCGTGCCCCGGTGCAACTGTCCAAACAAAGGTTAACTTTATGAACCCACAACAAAGTCCAGAATAGCGCATACTCAGGCCAGTTGCAAACGGGTGGTCCCTTTATTCGGCCTATTCCGCAGAGACGAAAATTTGCACGTCACACGCACAAACAGAAGAATGTGAAGAAAGGAGATAAGGGATCTCCTAAAGGTGAGAACTACTAGCATATAGACGGGACGTGAAATTGGCTGGGCATGTTTCGCCGCGCTGTCGAACCACAGTGTCTTCAGTCCCCGCGCTGCGAATATCTTTTAAGTGGGCCGCCGTGCAACAACCCGCACGTGGCTGGAACGTTCACGTACTGTGACTGGCAACCAGAAGGCACATAACATCCTGTAAAATATTCAATCCGAAGCATACAAATTGTTATGTATGTTGAGTGAAGCTTCCGTTTATTATATAAAGAAATACGTATATAAAATACATAACATATGGAAAAAATATGTATATAAAGCAATTATTTTATTATATATATATTTATTAAATTTTTATAAATTGGATGAAGTTGCAAACAACAATAATTGAAAAAATAAAAATTTATTAAATTTGTTTTCTTGTACATGAAAGCGCAAATTCATGGAAGCAAAGAAGTATAAATATTTCTTCATAAATGCTTGGTATGAATTTATATTTAATAATTATACATAAAAGAGAAAATAAAAAGCCTCGAGAAATATCAAATTAATTGTAATGTTTGTAAAAATTGTTATAAACCTTCCCTTTATTTCGTCCTGGGGGTTTTGAATGTGTAAATTGCAAGCTTAATGACGTAAATTATTGGAATAAAATATTTATTTTAAAAGTTGAGGGGAATTCAAATTATAGCTATATTTTAGAATTTCTCGATTTTCTTAAATATTTACCTCTAGCTCCTGAAAATAAAATTCCAGCAGGGTCAAAAAATTAAAATTAAATAAAATTCTAACTACATTATGCGATAAAGAAATATATATTTTTTTGCACTACAAACATTTTAAACAATATTCACCTCTAGGAATGAAATAAAAAAAAAATATTCACAGGGTTTCAACGTTTTAGAAATCAGATTGGACAGAATCATATATTGATTTAAACACAGAAATGAAAACAAAAGCTACAAATAGTTTTGAAAAAGAATTCTATTAATGAGCAATTAAGTTTTTGGAAAAATAGTGAAAAAATATTTGAAATAAAGAGTTAATATTAGATTATGTACAAATGTTAGACAAGTAGAAAAATTAATTGAAAACAAAATTTTAAAGATCGAACTATATTTCGTAGATATTACGCTGCGCATTCATATGCGCAAAATAAAACTATGTTTTAATAAACCAATTTTCTGTTAGAATGAGTATTTTAGATTTATCTAAAACTCTAATGTACGATTTTCATTATAATGTGATGAAAACAAAATATGAAAATAAAATTATTGTATTACATTACACGGATACTAATTCTTTAATGTATGGTTTCTTTATACCCAACTAGCTAGAATATACAACTGTTGAGGACTTTATAGTATCTCGGTTTTATTGCCCTTCTCAGTGTCAGCATCTGACAGCTATGTAACCACATATAGGACTCTTATAGTCAACATTTATCCACCGTAAGTCTTTATAGACTCTCTACTTGCTTGAACCTTGTGACCAAAATATTAACTTCAAATTTTGTTGCTGTGAAGCAGACAAAATTTATTTATTCAACTATGATACAGTAGTTTTAATCGTTCCATTCAGTTAATTAATAACTATAAAATGGTTGAGCAATGTCGCAGATAAATCTCTAATAATCTGCATTTAAATACAATATTGTGGATTTCTAGTAAATTGTGGCTCTGATATTAGTATAAAACATATTCCCGTGATCACTGTGTAAAATACATAACATAATTCTGCTTAACCATTCTTAACACTTACGTATATGATCGTATTTAGCCTGCCCATACGAAACAAATTCAAAGTTACATTTTTGGCAGTTTCTTACAATTAGACTTACCTCTTTTTGATTAAAATTCCTGCAGTTAAATAGCTAGGACTCAGTAATTAATTACCCATTATTATATAGCGAAAGGTCATAAATACATTCGCACGGTGTACCTTCAGTCATGCACAGTGGCAAAATATTTCAGTTGTCATCTTTGTTTTTTATTTTCCAGTATAGTGTAATTTCATAACGGCAACTTACATTTGTCGCAGAACAACGTAAGAACCAGGAAAAACACAGTAGCAAATGGTGAGCAACAATTTATTAGTTATAATACATAGAAGTAAATAGTGCTTGGGTTTTAATAATAACTGAAATGAAAACCCGCTACGTGCTTGCCGCCTTCTGGCCGGGTCACAGTGTGTATCAGAGAAGTCCGGGGTGAATGTTGGACCAGCTGATTGACTGGCGAGACATGCCTGTCACCCTCCGGCCCGAAGAATGAGTGGGGTGAGGTGAGTGTGGAGCAGCGAAGATATCAGAAATGCTGGGGAAACGGGAGTTCCCTGAGAAAACCCGTCGGCCAACGGTGATGTTTCCCACATCTAAAAAATCTGAGCCCGGACCTACCAAGGATCGAACCCAGATCGCGTGAGAGGCGCGAGTTGTCTAACCCCTCAGCTACTGCAGGCCCTAATAATTAATAATTATAAAATGAAAATAATTTCAGTGTTTATTAGTAATAGAATGCTGTGATATTTGCTCACAAATAATTTTGATAGTATCAGTCTGACTTATTTTAGTTACATCAGTTCAAATTACCTACATCAGATATCCTCGTTTGCTAAATTAGGTAAGAAAACGTTTGAGAGCTTTTCCAAAATGAGGAAAATTTATATATTTTTATATATGTTGCAGGAAGTTACAAAGTAGCATTAAAAAATTGTATTTATGAAAACATTGTAGCACTCTCTTTGTACATTCAAGGTAGCACATTCGGTTGTAATTGTTGTATAGAAATGGTCGATATAATATTTTGATCAAATATGGCCTATAACAAATTATGTGCGTATCAAATTTTCGCACTTCTTTGTTGATCACTTTCCGAGTAATGCTGTTTATTGCACCACCGAACATAAATCACACTATTTTTTCAGTTTTAATGCTTTTATCAATTGCTTCGAATATATGAACTTTAATTTACGGTTCCGACAATTGACAGAAAATGCACGTTTGCGGAATGCAGAAATGCTGAAACTATGCACTCGCATTTAAAGAAAAGACTGTTAAAGTAAAGTTAATTTTCTGACATACAACATGACTTCACGTTTTAAAAGACAGTTACGGACACGCACAGACAAACAGCAAAATTAAATTGTAAGTTTACCAACTTCTAACGAGGTAGCAAAATAACCCCACAGACGATTAGCGATCAATTAATGATTCCATCTGATTTTAATGCTTAAGGTACTCAGTTATCAGTTTTTTTATTTCTTACTAGCTAAATGCTTTCCATTAAGTACAATGTTTTAATTTTAAATAGTTTTTTATCGCTCGAAATGCAGTAACGAATTTGAAGGCAACATAAATTAAAAGAAAGCAAAAAAAGCCATTCTAATTTTATGCACCACAGTAATACAATTTAATTTACAGAACTATGAAGGAAAGTAATTTACATTCTACGTTTATTTTAATACGTTTCTTTCACAGACTTTAGCAAACATCACAGAAATCTTCCAGAAGTGTAACAGGTAGAGAGACGCGAGGAGAGCTCTAATGAGAAGTAATACAGGAGCCGGTGAATGCCAGCTCCCACAGCTCAGAAATAATGGCTTCATTAAGACGAAGACGTTTAGGTGGAGGAGGTTCTTGGGAATTACGTAAGAAGAAGTATAAATAAAGTGTGGCAGAAGTTACGACGCCAGTTTGCTCGATACGATGCGATGTGTTTAATTAAATTAAAATACCATACTTACTACACTTGATGACACACTATCCGTATTGTAAGCCACTTGATATATTTTTCCATGCACATAATATATTTCCGATTGATTGCTTTTATTGGTGATTTTTTTTTCCTTTATAAGACATCCTCCAAAAAGGAAGCATTGGGCAAAAATAATAAGTTCACGACCCTCAGCATCTGAAATCAAAACGATTTACCTATCATATACGAAAAATTAAAAATCCCTAAATCACTTTTATAGTACCGTAAAGTAAGGATACGTTGGATCTCCATAGGTAATTTACGCACCACCAAATTAATATTATTCTATCTACGATTTACGAGATGCTTGTTACTGTTAATAATTAAAGCTGTGAATCGTGAAATCTTTAAAAATGTGAGATTCTGCAAACATTTACTTACAACAAAAAATACCCCACAGCTAGGCAAATTAACCCTTCTTTAGGGTAGCTAACATATTACTACAAAAATATTTACATAAATATATGGGTACACATCATTTTGCATTACATGCATCCTTACATACACAGTTACATGGGTGTAAATTGTAGCACTATAACATAAAAAATAAACAAATAAATATAACGAACCTCACATATAGTGGGAAAATTAGTGTTACGTAACAATAATTGGATGGTATTATGCATCAGCAGACAATGCACCAAGTGTAAGGTATCGGTGAAATGTGCTAGAACATATTCATATTTGAAACAGTCTTACAAAAAATACTTTAATTCTATAAAGAAAATATTTATGTTAACAGGATATACAACTAAACATTTGTAGCACAGATTCAAAACTGAAGAATGTTTTATACATTTGTAACAAGTGTCACGTAGTCTTTTGATGCATAATAACATCCAGTTAAGAATAATATTGTTAAATCACATACTTAGAAGCAGCAGCGCTATCCACACTGACAAGTGACAACTGGCAAGTATGGTAGTACATCGTCATTGAGCTATAAACTAAAGACAATATGTCTCGTAGACGTCAAAGGATATTTTTATTCATCTAATGGAGTTTAAACATGGCCGAACTATCGGTTTGCGTATTAAAGCTTGGCCATGTCATAAACTAGCGAATTGTACAGGACATATATACTACAAATGTATTTAAAGTATGGACGCGGAAGCGTTGGGCTGAAGAGAACAGAATAACTGGAAAATCCGAAACTGGACTATCAAATGTGACAACACGGGGTGGTTAACACCTCAACCGCATGGTAGTGTGTTGTCGATCACATTTTAAGACAACTTTGAAAATAATAGGAATTGCAGCTACACATCCGCGCTTTATAATAGTATATGTTCCTGTTTAACATTGAGCACTAGCTAACTCTGGTGTGTTTCTGGCTCAGTAGATCGCAGCAGTGTATTTAGCTTAAACAAACTAAACACCTGCAGTTAGACAACTTGTCATGCGCCTACGTCACAGCACAACCCATCTTTGTATGTTTTGGGGAAGAGGAGGGGAGGATGTACACTGTCGCAGTGCCATTAGCCTCCAGAGATACCGACCTGTCAATCCAGCTTAGCGATAGGCTGTTGGCAGGATGAAGAACAGCAACCAACCATTTCCTTACCTGAGTTTACCAGCCATGAGCTTGCAGTCAGAAAAGTTTTGTAGGGGCAAGTTGTGGGCCGGCTTGCTCATCTACCGACACTGCGATTCGGGTTCCGTAAAACATCTCTGAGTTCGACATCCGGTTGGTCATTCCCAGAGTTTCAGATGGGGCTGTCGTGCACACAATGCATCTGGCCGGCGGATTTTCATCGTGGATCTCTAGTTTCGTCCGCTCGTACATTTCGGCATTGCTACATATCCAAACGATTTCATCATAATCCGTTCTGAAGACCAAGTTGTCCAGAGGTACACCAGGTATGAATAAAAAAATTTGACTCGTTCATAGTTCTTCAATGTGGTAACATTTCGCCAGTACCTGTAAACATTGTAAGCAACACACCGACGTAAGTGACGCAGCAAGCGAGCAATCGCGAATCCGAATTACCCTTTAAGACCAGGTAAAATGCAGGGGGACAGCACAATATTTCTTGCATTTCGGATTATTCTAGATACTTTCAAAAAATAAACTGTTTGCATGTGAATTCTTCGTAGTATGTACAAAGCGTTTCGAGTATGCAGTTAGTTTATCATAATATAAAGTTACACAGTAAACAAGAAAATAGGTCCAATTTAAAAGAAAATTTTGAATGAGATAGGTGACACATTACTCAAACAAGCATGTAATCATTTCCTATCGCTTTACGTAGGTTTCTGCTTCTAAAAATAAGATGATAATCTGTATTGTTAGTTGAACAAAATAATTGTATAATCAAAATCAAATGGTCATTGATATTTATCTTGAAGTTGTACCATTTGAGCAAGTTAACAACTAAATTTTAAAACTAGTTTACAGTCTCCTTAGCTAGACTGAAGAATGTAGACTGGTATGAAGCATCACAAGAATGTAAGAGTGGCGGAAAAGGCGGATCCCCTCAAATAATCACCAGGCAACGGCATCGTTCAGCATTATGATACGTTAGTGACACTCCTGGGAATTGAACCCGAATTGTATAGACATGACAGAAGTGTGTTCGGACCAGCGCCAGGGCTGTCCACTGTGGCCTTCTCTTCAACCCTTCTCTCTCACGGACTATCGTTCCTAAAAGTAAGTAAGGAATTATTTGAATACATAAATCATGCTTGTAACGAAACTTACGAATTTCATGATCGAAATGAAGGGAGTGCTACTCCCTTTGTAATAGAAAAAAAAATTCAACATTTCCATGCCATTTTTTTTTCTTTCAAATGCGGCACATTTTTCAAACGTTTGATAAAATATGGTACATTTTTACAAAGCAAAATATAATTAAGCATATTTCTATGTTCTAAATCTTCAAACATATAACATAGAACCGTTTTATTTTAAACCAATTTAGGAGATGCAGTTCCTGAAGTGATAACAATACTTCGAAAGTTATTTGTCGATATTATTTAACTTATTAATTTCTTCAGAACTATAAGCATGTTCCTTGGGTAAGGTGCCACGGGGGTCTGGGGGTCAGACCTCTCGCCTCTCATCTAGGCGATTCGAGTTCCCCAGAGGATTCGGTTCGGGATGTTTCGCATGTGGGAATCATGACGGACATTTCTGTTGACCGGGGAGTTCTCTCGAGGAATTCCTTTTTTCCCCTGTCTCTCTCATTCTGTCGCTGCTCCACTCTCATGTAACCTCATCTGATCCATTCATAGGGCCAGAGGGCGACAGGCCTGTCTCGCTAGTCAAGCAGTCGACCCAACCATACTCCCGGCCTTCTCTCATACACACTGAGACTCTGCCCGAAGGCGGAAACACGTACTGAAATTTCAAGCATTTTCTTTAAGTATTTATTTCATTTGAAGGGAAAGCAGGCTGAAAGTTCTACTTGAAGTTTTTTTAGTGTTTGTTAAACATATCATCCCAGACTCTAATGATAGAATGGAAGCTAAAAATATCAGTAGGTTGCCTAAGTTTCAGGTATTTCTTGCAAATTCTACACTTCTAAAGTATTTACGTCAATAAAAACTACAGTTGTTTTGTATAAAATAATAGGAATTATTAATTTTTGTAATTAATTTTGAAACGTTCAGTTCTGGTGCATTCCCAACTTAGAGCAAACACAAGTCTGTCGATACAATATTAGAAATTTGTAAACACATGAAGATAAAACTTTCACAAATATGTGTAAACAAAATTTCGTTTAAAGTGGTAAATAAGAAGGTCAAATACAGTTATAACATAACAGTGTTGGTAAGCCTAACTAATTGGAGTGGACTGCAAACACCTCTATCTATGAGGGTTTTGATCCTCTGACTTTTCGAACAAATGTCGTACAACAAACATGAGAAAATGGGATAGTTGGACACACTCTTGGAAGAGAACACACAGTATGTTTATAACGAACAGGAGAGATCAAGAAACAGCTCTACAACAGCAATTAAGTAAATACAAAGCCAGCTTTAATTGACTAAAATTAAAATTCCTTAAAAAATAAATTTATTTAGGTAAGAAGCTTAAATGAACTTAGCATGTAGAGAAAAAAATAGGAATTTAGGCTTGCTTTTATTTTGTTACGCTTGGGAATTCTGATTCAATCATATTTATTTTGTCCCAGAAATAATCTAGCAGAAAGCTCTTGGATGAAACGTTCTATATTTCCGTACCTCGGATTACATGTTAAATTAGGACAGCTAGAAGCATATCCGAAATTTCAGTAAACTAGAGTAACATTTATTGAAATACGATGGTTCTTCAAAAACAAACAGAATGTTATTGATATTTTCAACTGTAACTCAATAGCCACTTTCCCGGCGCCGGACTCAGTTTGTAGAATCTGCGAAAAAATATGTCAGAGTACGTGATGAATAATAGTTGACGTATAAAACCTTCTGCACTCAAACGAAGTTTAGGGATATGAAACAGTTTTTAAACACAATCTGCACAAAGATATAGTTTAAAATAATATAGCCCTAAATATTCTAGGTTGCCTCTAAATGTTTCTGAATATTGATTCCCTCTTACAAACATTTCTGAATCATCGTAAAGAAGGACGAGTCCTGTTTTGGCGACGGCATAAAAATATTTAAAATACTGACTATGAGAGAATGTATTATTATAGTTCTTTCTATTGTTTGTAAAACCGCACGGAATTAGTTAACGCGTGTCATATTTCGGGTACTACTGAACTGATTGTAATAAAATCTTGTATTTTTAATGTTTAGTATTAAGGTTTAAATTTCGTGAATAATGTTATTGTAGGTCTGTTAGGAAAAAATCATGCAAGATGTCATGCTATTAATATAAGAATGCAGTATGTAAAATTTCGCGAGATACTAGATCTTTTGTACTCAATTGTTTAATTCCACAGTTGTTTGTTAACCAAACCAAGCTTGCGTTTCGGAGGGTTCGAGTTCGATTCCCTGCTCCGGCTATTGTGATTTCGTTAATCAATGACTTCCATAAATTGTTCTGGGCAAACGTTGGGATGGTTCCTTAACAAAGTTCCATTGCCAAGTCCTCTCCCAGTTCCTGTAATTGTGTCCATTTGTGTGCCACGACCTCTAACGACTTCGCTTCGCCGTCCATGGAACGTAAAACAAACTTATCGTATCTTTACTTTATCATCAAATCGTTATTTATGAACAGTTTTTTGTTGAAGGTTTTCCATTTTTAAAATCTACACTAAATGAATCGATAAAGATTGCGTGTCATATTTCGGAACACAAGAGACAGAAATTACCCAAACCTAAAACACTTAAGGAATTTCGAAAATTCACGAGGTAAGGGTAGGTGAGACGAAATTAAAAGTTAAGGTGTTCGAAATTAAACCCCAATGAAATTTACTCGTGTTCGAAATTTCTATTGACGGCTTCTTGATCAACTCGAGATCAGGATAAGTGGTTGTTAACAAATTATAGTCGCTATTTGGCGCGAAAAAAAAAATGTAAACAGCACGCCTAACAAAATTTACAATGTTCTAAATATCGATGCATGAAACTAATATTATATTAAAATATAAATAAGACACAACATAAGTGGGGAATGTTCATCACACATAGCGTTTACCGAAATATTTTTCATATACTAGACATTTTTACTCTCGCCGTCTTTAAAGCTTGAAAAGCATTTCAGGCATTCGTTATGATCGTTGTGATATACAAATCCTGGTAATGTGACTGAGATAACCTACCCTACTCCAACAGCTCCAGCAGGTGAGTTTACATATAGGCCTTCAGTCTGTCATTAAAGCTTTGGTATATGAATAATATTTTGTATTAATCCAGTTTTTAAACAGAACACTACATCTTAGCATGTTGAGGTAATGAGAGATTATGAATAATTAGAGGAAATAGAGTAGCTCTAGAGTGCACGTGGCGATGGCGTCTCAAAGTGTTCACTGACTGGCCGCTAAAGGCATGCTTTGTCTGTACTCTGCGACGGTGGTGATCGCAACGGAGAGTCAAAGAACTCAATAAAACCGTGCAGAAAATTAGCATTGCTTGGCGACTTCTAGGACTATACTTGCTCAGTCGCACTTCATTAATACATAACCTATTAATTAACAACTAAAATTAAACATTACATTTTGTCAGATTGACGTGAAACCTTTGATTTCAATACGATTTATTATTGGAATTCTTTCATTTTTATTGGTAATATTAACTGAATAAATAATATTTCGGGTAGTTTGGCCAGTTTATAAATATTTATTTTATTGAAAGTATTAAATATACTAATAACATTTCGTTTTAATGGTCACGTTACTTATCGGATTAGTTTTCAGAAGAAAGCAAGCATATTAGCTGTATTCTAAGTTGTTGTTTAATCGTGCGGGTTAAGATTTGAACTTGGATGTACTTTTCAAAAAAAAAAGCATGTGTTTTTTTTATATTTGGCATTATATAACGTATTATATTAAACAAATTGTAGAAACTTTATCAATCTTAAACACGTACGCTTCAGTTGCTTCTTGCTCAAGTTACATGATTTCTTTTGTGAAGATCTTTCATAGATATTTCTGAGAAAAATAAACCGTGTAGTAAACATGACTATATTTTGCGAAAGTTTCTTCACTAATTGGACCATATAAACTTTCAGTTTCAAATTACTGACATTCGTCGAACATACACAAAAATGTAGGTATTTGTATTAATAAAACAGTCTCTTAGGACGTTCCAGACTATTATTAGCAAAAAAATAATTGTGCACCTAAGAAAACGTGCTGAGAAAAGATAGTAGTGATTTCATTTAAAAACTTCTTCAATGTTAAGGCTTGATCAGTACACGACCACCGACTGCTCTGACGTAATGACCTGGAGGAGATTGGAGGGGTTGTCGTACTAACTAGTGTGCAGCCAGTGTAGCTCGACCCACGTATATGTTGTCTTTGGATCAACGTTGATCTGATGTGATGAGATGAAATGTGGTATTGTACTGGAGCCTGGAGAGACTGTCATACTAACTAGTGTGCATCCAGGCTTACTTGGCCGTGTAGAAATAGGCCCTGGATCAACGCTGCTCTGACGTGATGAGGTTAAGTGTGTTAAGCTGGTTTCACACGATACGATTTCTACCGTACGGTTAATACCGTGCGGTAACCGAAAGGCCAGTGACATGCTATCATAAATGTAACCTTTCAGAAGTTTCCGGTTGCCGTACGGGAGCGAAAAGCAACCGGACGATACTTTCGGAAACATATAACCCGTTCGGTTCGAATGACAGTGGTGGGAGTAGGAAAGTAATGCAAGTTGCCACACCATCGGGTTTTACCCGTATGGAACTCAGTGTTCAAGTAGGACAGGTACTGTTCTGACGTGGAGCCATGGATTTGCATATAGTCCAAAACGCCTAATTATTGATTTCGTGTGTTGAGGCCCGCCCTGTGATATGGGATAAATCCCTCTCCGAGTACAAGGACCGAGTGAAAGTGAAAGCGGCCTGGAGGGAAGTGTGTTGTGAGCTGAAGAAAGATTTTGAAGAAATGAGCGATGCAGAAAAGAATTCATTTGGTAAGTTATAAGGTAATACTGTATTGTCTATTATTACAAGATTTTGTCTGTGACTTGGACAATACTAAAAACACACCAAATTCGAAAAATTAAATATATGCAAGATGCTTGTTTTAACATCTGGCTTTGCTCGTTTGAAAATTATGTTATTAATATGTAGGTATAGGGTTACATTCAGAATATTGCTGACTTTTTTTCATTTACATATGAATTATTAGTGAATTCAATTCATATTTTTAGATATGATGTCTAAATGGTGTTGAGACAACTGAGACCCTTCTGTGTCCAAATCATGGTCACAGAAAAGCGACAGCAGTAACACTGGACGTAACACCACTCCCCTGGTCTTTTCTTTAGTTCTCCACACTATTAATGACCTAAGAAGTGTAAACGAAGCTAGATCTTTTGATGAACCTTTCTGGTATGTGTTCCTAACTTCAGAATAAAATATAACATGTTTTTAGAACAGGAAAAGATCAAATGATTATATTACATATTTATTTAATATTCTCTCTTTTTTTTCTAAATAATGCAAAATTGCTACACAAAGTTTTCACAATAAATATTTGATATTCAAGTACATTATAAATATAACCTTTCAGATACTGAAGATACAAAAATATATGAAAATCACACAGGAAATATATACTATGCCTACATTTG
>PNEQ01059029.1:0-22599 GCA_003012365.1 Medauroidea extradentata | reverse complement strand
CTTTTCGCGTGGACAGCTATAGCTACTTATCCTGCTGCAGAATTAGTTCAACTAGTCGCTTGGACATTCTAACACTTGATGACTGAAGTACCAATCTTGTGTACAAAGAGGTTTTTCAATTAAAGTAAATATTATCAGTTACGAATAATACTCGAGAGCAAAGCCGCGGGGGACTGCTAGTTCTAGTATAAAACTGGTGAACAGTCTACTAATACCTATTAAGAACTTAAGCAATCGCAAAATGTTTAAAACAAAACTGAAGTATTATCTTTTGAACGAAGCCTTCTACTCTGTTGAAGAATATTTTGATAAATAATTACTCTAATGTCATAATTAAGTTCACTATCTGTAATTAAATAAGCCCATCACTTTATTCTAATATTTAGTTGTAAGGAAGTTATAGCTGTTAACTTGCTACAATGTATATATTTGTAAATATCAAGTACTCTGCATGTGTTAAATGATTATTAACTGCTCTGAATGTAATGATCCTGACAAGTCCAAATCCAAATTTTCTTTGGATGAATATAGGACGCTAAATAAATAAATAAATAAACTTTGCAGTTTCTGTATACTAAAAAAACTGTAATTTTTCGACTCCGAGCGTATTAAAATTGTTAATTAATGAATATAAACTCATCAACCCACATAATAATATACATTTTCCGGTGCCGTTTGTGCAAAATCAGCTGTTAGTACCCATCATTCGGTTCCGCAAATGCTACTGGCCAAGCCGACCATTGAATAGATGTGCGCGTTTCGACTGTTGAGTGTACTGCACCGCACAGTAATCTGGTGTACACTGAATTGTGTTTGGAAAAAACTGTTGACTACTCCAAAATTTAGTGAGTTGGTAGACTGGTTGATAATCCAATATTTTTGTTTGTAATCCCAGCTGTCAGATTTTATGGGTTTGGTTGAGTTTTGTGTTGTGAAAAATATTTAATAACGCACTGAATATTATTCATTATTATGACATGCGCGCTATGTATATATTCAAACGATTGAACTCTAGTTTTTTATAAGGTAAAGAACTTTAATGTTATGCCTAAGCTTGTATATACTTAAATGTAACATATTTTGCGAACGAAGTCAGAAATTTTAAAAAGTATTTAGTAAGTTCTGTTTAGGTTGTAAATTTAAGATGATAATCGTAAATTAATTGTTTAGAGTAGTAGCTGTAATAAATGTAATACTAATAAGTTTTTACACTCGTAATTGGGCTAACGCTCAGTGGCGAGTAGACTCCTTCCCATCCCCACAGCACCAGTCCTCCAGTCCCTTCCTAAACCTGCAACCCCCCTCACAGTCCTAAACTCCTCCCGCAGTGCATTCCACTCCTTCACTTCCCTCACCAGCATTGAATGTCTACCCCTCTCTGTTCTTCTCCACACCCTTTGAATCTTCTCTCTGTTTCCTTTTCCCTTAAAAGTTCCCTTTGTAAGCTGTCACCTCATACCACCTGTCCAGTCTTCCCAGTCTCCTCCTGTCCCTCGATGGTTTCCATCCCGATTCCATCATCATCATGCTATGTCTAAAGTTCCTTTCCTCCTCACCACCCTGACCCTGCCTTTTCCATTTATTCATCAACCATCTCGTTGCCTTTCTCTGCACCTCTTCCAGATCTTGCACTTCCACCCTTCACATTCAGATCCCACTCTGCGGCAGCATATTCCAATACTGGACGAACCATCGTGCAATATGCCTTTCCCTTTATTTCACCACTAACTCCCTCTAGCACCCTCCCGAGAAGTCCTAAAGCCTTCTTCCCTTCTTAACCACTCTGTCCACCTTAGGCCAGTTTCACAGTCACGCGTATGCTATGCGGTACACCCTACGCACAGGCATGAATTTACCTTATTGATATGAGACCTTACAGAGTCGAGCATACCATTCGCGAGCATATTATTCCTATGCGTGGCCCTTATACGCTACAGACGAGTTGCAAGCATTTGAGGCCATTGGTCATGTACGAGCTAACACAGTCGAGCGTACTACGTGCCACATAGCAATTGTGTAGTGGCTGTACTGCGCAACGGACATCGACATGGTAATGCTAATTGGTGAAGTGGAAGAAAGATTGTATTAATGGGGCTGATCATGTGGTGATTGTGACAATCAAAAAATACGAATTAAATCGTCGAATGACATTGCAGAAAATATGTTCCCCGTTTTGGAAAAATTATGCGGTATTAACGAAGAAATTGAATAAGCGCTTTTCAGTGTGTAGTATTTAGTTGTACATTAATACATTTTTTTATATTTAATTTAGTTGCCTTTTAAGTGTGGTGCTGCTGTTAATAGTTTACCCATATTTGCGGTTGTATCCTGTCGGCTATAATTATTAAGGAAAGTAAATAAATACGGAAAGATATAAGTACACAAACATATTATTTATTTACGCTTCAACACAGAATAGATTTCACAGCATAAAACACACAAAAATGATCAAGTTATTTACATAATACCTCTATACAGTTTTGTCATCACAGTTCTAATGAAATAAAACAATATACAGGTAGCAAACTCTTATGCAACTTAAATTATGTGATTATAAAATGACAGCCAAAACACTGCGATATTGCATTATGTTACAAGTTGTGAAACAGCCTATTTCAATACTTTGTTTTAACCAACAACAACTGATATGTACTTGTGTTCCATTCAAAATGTGTATGAATGACTAATATAGTGACATAAGTTAAGAATTCTGGAATCCTGCCAAGGAACACTACCACTGTTAAGAAAGTAGTCACCAAACCTGTCTCTAGTCAAATTGCAGGTCCTATTACATGTCAGTAACACCATGTCATTGTCCTTAAAACCAGTAACTGTGACATAGTCTATCCTGAAAATTACGTCCTTATAATTTTAATTAAGTCATGTAGTAGTAAATGTTTGACATTTGACATAGCTAAATCAACATGATGAAATAACCGCCCTTTATTACTAAGTATTCCAAATGTGAATTTAATATAGCGGTGGGCTTTAGTCAGCGTGTGCATTAGAAACATATTTTTATAGTAGTTTAGATTTTTCTTGCATAGAGTCATCACATATAGCGACAGAGCAAATATCTGTTACCGACGTATACAGAAAGAACAAACAGATTTCGATACGCTGATAGAAACTTAATAACAGATATTAATAAGTGAGGAAGTGAAGTAAAGAGATTTTGGTCAGTGCTTAACTTAATAGGTCTTTAGCGCTGAAGAGAGGCGACTTAACGTGATTATGGAGCAGTGCCGGAATGAGGGGCAGGAGAAACAGGAGATCCCGAGAAAACCAGCAGACCAGCGTCATCATCCGGCACGATTCCCACGTGTGAAAATACGGGGACCGACCCTGCCGGTAATCGAACCCCGATTGCATTGGTGGGAGGCGAGTGCTATAGCCATTGCACCAATCGCGGCCCAAGATAAGTGAGGCAGCAGAGGACGATCCTAGCTGTGACACTGAAACTACGGCCACAGATGTTTCCCAAATTCGAGATCAAGGACCGAGGGATAAAATGCCAAATGTTACTACAAAATATATGATGGCAGAGATTGTAAATTTTTTTGCGTCATTACATCCAACTTTACACACATTCAGTGCTGACCAAAAATTGCAGTTCCGTGCAAAAGTGCTAAGTGTTATACTGGAAGTTGTAATTCAACACAATTTACATCAATACTTCCAAACATACCTCCCTTCAACTCATGTACTTCTCTTACATATAATCCGTATATAAATTATCCACCTCTGAATATTCATACAGCTCGTCATTCCCATGTGCAGTTTCTAAACAATTTGGACTACCCGCAAGCCGCAATTGACAAGTGTGACATCTGAGATGAATTCCTCACTTAGAGTACAAAAGGAGACGAACTTAACTTATCCGCATGCAGACTCAATGACATCCGTCTCAGTTTTCTCACAAGATACATGTTCGCAAAACAATTGTGTTTCATCCACAGACTCTTAGCTGTTATAATTTATGTGTAACCTATTTATCTTTCTGCAGTGATTGTAAGCCTATGCGTATGTAATTCTACCTATAACAGAATAACTAAAAATAATGCAACATGTTTAATATTTATTTACTTTACACAATCGTGCACAGGACCACGCCCTGCTACAAGGATTCGTTTCCACCAGAGTCTGTCTTCTCATATCATTCACAGTATTTAAAGCTAATTTTACTTAGCTGAAGATTACAACAGATCTCTCTGTAGGAGATACAGGTATCCTGTTGTCATTATATATAATTGTAACCTGGATGCACTTTTATCTATAAGTTGATCAAAGAATGCTATCAATATACGGATATAATAAAAAAAATTCACTGCGTACCGTCATGAAAGCAGCCTTCTGTCCTCTGCTATGATTTATCGGATGAATCCAGAAATGTTGTTTTCTTGTTTATTCTTCTCTTCAGCTAAACAATAGTCGATTGCAAAGTTATCTTTGGGAAAAGGCCATCAATTTGGCTTTCTGCGTAGCATATGCCCAGCTGTGTAAACACATCCTTTCTGTCTGCCCTATGCCCGTGCAGCACGTAGTACGTAGCGTACGCGCTACTGTATAACCGGCCTTAGATTAGCCTGTATCAGAACCCCTAGATACTTATATTCAGTAGCTTCCTCTATCTACTGTCCATCCCATCTGTATACCTCTCTACTCATCACTCTCTTCCAAGTAAACTTCAACAACTTGGTTTTACGCACATTATTTATCATTCTGTTCTCCTCCTTCCAAGACCACTCCTCCGTCCAAGACCACAACGTATCAATATCCTCCTGCAAGTCGATTCCACTGCCCACCTCTGTATATAGTACACAGTCATCTTGCAAACAGTCTTTTTTACCTGTAGTCCTGAATCTCATGCAATTCACCATTATATTGAATAACAAAGGCCTCAACATAGTTTCCTGCTGCACTCTTGATGTATCCTCTCCGTCGTAGGACATTGCCTCCCCCACTTTCACTCTCTGACTTCATCCCCTGAGAAAGACCTCAATCCAGTCAACCATCCGCTTGTCATCCAGCAGTCCTTTCACGTTTCTCATCAAGATTCCATGGGGAACTTTGTCAAATGCCTTCTTGAAGTCGGTGAAGTAAGCATCCACCTGCTTCCCCACATCAACTGCCTGAACCAGACCATCAACAAACCTACCAACTGAGTCTCTCAGGAATATCCTTTTCTAAATCCATGTTGGTGTTCCAGTATCAGATTCCTGTTGGTCATAACATTTACCACATATTGTACCATCAATCGCTCATCACCTTCCTTGTATTCCATGTGAGACTCACTGGCCTGTAACTACCTGGCTTCCCTCTATCCTCACCCTGCTTGTACGCTGGACTACTAACGCCTCCTTCCATCCTTGCGGTAACCTACCCTCCTCCAGCGACCTACCAAACACCACCTCCTGATATCTGACCAACTCCTTCCCTCCAAACTTCAGTGCACCATTTTCCTGTACCATCTGACCCCACTTTTCTTAATCACCCTTTCTATATCACAATCCCTCACACAAAACATGTTATTAAACTGGCCTACTCCAGTTGTCCCTTGCCACATACAGTGACGTGTATTGTGCCTGCAACAATTCAGCCTTTTCTCTGTCATCTGCGGCATCCCTTCTGTCGATTCCTCTCAAAGTTGGGATCCGTTTCCTTTCGCCTCTTTCCTTTCTAAGATACCCAACAGTCCTTGCTCTTCCTTCATCATACTCTCTAAATACCTATTCCTTGCCTGCTTGATCATACTTTCCAACTCCCCTCCTAACTGTTTCATGGTTTCCCTGGTACGGTACCTTGCATTCATTTCGTCTCCACCTAGCATGTAGCTACATGCCTTTCCTCTTCAATTTCACGATTTCGTTCCCATAGTATGGCGGATCTACCCTCACCCTATTACATTCTGGGGGACTAATTTCTCTGGCATGTTATGTTTTATTCTTTTGAATCCTGTCCACAAGTAAACTGCGTTGATTTCTTCACTTCACCAAAAAATTTTCTCTTAGAAACTTTTCTGCTCCCTTACAATTGCCACATCCATATGTACTTCCAAACAACCCTCTCTTTGGATAGTCCTACCCAGATCTTACCCAGCCTTATTTCCACAACAGGGATGTCATGGTTACTAATTCCCTCCAGAACCGCAACGCTACTCATTCCATCGCCTGACCAATACAACATCCAGCACAGACTCATCGCCAATCTCATTCCTTGTTGTCGAAGTATTCACCACCTGTACTAATCCTCAATTAATTGTGATGCCATTCTCTGCATTTTACTGCCCATCCCCTCTACTCCTTCCATTGAACACCTGACACATTCAGATCACCTGCTACGACAACCCACTGCAGATTCCTTAACCTACCAATTCTTTCCTCCTGAGTAGTCTGCCATTGTATATATTAGTAACTGTTTCGAGAACTAGAGTCCCAAAAATTGTGTTTGTTACGTCTTCATCGAAGGTGTGACGGTGGTTGAGAAGTTCAGTGGTTGTGCATAAAAAAACAACATAAATTTTTGCATATGGGGTCTACACAACATGCTAATTAATTCCCCCACCTAGCATTTTTTATTGAAAATGTTAAGTTTTTAAAATACTCAAGGTGGCACTTTTTTTGTAAATAGCAAAAATTATAGGACCAAAATATTTTTAGAAATTCAATATTAACTGCACGTAATGCTAATCTGTGAAATATAAATGTTCAAAATATGAAATAACAAATTTTAACTATTGAAATATACAGTCCCAAATTAATTTGTTTGAATATTACTGAAAACTACTGAACTGTATACGGATTGGTAATATTCTGTGGCAGAATGGGTTCTGTATGTGAAATAAAGGAGTTACAGGTGTTGAAGTAGGTACAACAGGGTTCCCGTAGACTTAGAAGGTCAAGGAAGGTCAGGGAATATTAAATAGGTTTTGGGATCTTGTTGAGTCAGGAAAAATTGTGCTAATGTAGCAGAAAGTCAGTGCAAATGTCTTGGTTGTGATGTTAACCTGCCCTTCCACAACACTTCCATTATTTCGTGCTGTGGTGTCTTATTTTCCTTGCTCATCTAAAAGATTAGAAAGAGATCATGAAAAAACAAATCATTTCATCAGTGAGTTATTTGTTACAGAAGAAGATAGGCTACTAGATTCAATAGTGTATAATGAGTAAACCAATATTATTAAACAAATGTGAGATTTTTGTGATTGTCAAGTCACTTGACATTCTAATAATAAGTTGCATTTTGATTAAATTAGTTTATGCTGGAAAAAGTTTGAAAGTTGCAGATTTTGTTGAAATTTATAAGAAATATGATGGTATCAACATTGTTGTGCCTTTCACATCACCCTATAAAGGTGGATTCACAATGCCGCGATGAGCCCTACACAACACCCCTGACACAATATCCAAGCATCAACCAATAGAAAGCAAGCATCAGTCCGACAAAATTACTACTGTGACAGCCCGACAAAGTAGATTTTATTTCTGATTTTTACCGTGTCGGGCCCTGCAGGGAAAGGAAATGCAACATTACAAAACAAAATTTACTTTAAACTGAGAATACTTTGTATATTTCACTTACATAAAAATTTTGTGTTTACAGTTACACTTCGAAAACAGATCAATTTCACAAAATATACCTTGACGCTCATTGAAAACACTGTTTCTAATCCCTCCAACATAGCTAAAAACTGCCTTTTCAGACTGCCGTACTTCAAAATATACTAAATGGATATCGAACAGCCCTAGTATGTTATCACTCTCAAGTATAACTCACATTAGAACAAATATGTGTGATTATAAATTATATGGTACTTTATTTTAATGTTATACATTTTAGTACGTAATATAATTCATTAATGTGCATTTTATGTGCCTATGCATTAATATCCATTTTGATGTGGCGTTTGTATGTTAGCAGTAGGTTGAAAAAAATTTACAAATAGTTGGTTTAGAGAGATAAATTAAGAGTTATAGCACTTTAGTAGTAGGTAAAAAAATTTTTACAAATTGTTAGTGTAGAGAGCGAAAGTGAAAGTGCTTAACAAGAAGGAAGAGGATTGCTATGAATGTGGTGGAGGCTGCAAAAAAGTATGTTTACTAAGCAAGTTAGTGTAAGGGTATCTATTACGATCAGGGAAATTTGTAGGCCTATGGGTAAAGTGGTCAAGGAAAGTCAGGGAAATTAATTTTCATATTTTTGTGAGAAGCCTGCACAAAGAATGTTGGTGGCAAGGTGGGTGAGGCAGCTTGCACACATAGGCTACCAGCAAAGCTTGAGTCAGCCAGGAGTCACTTGTCACCTGCAAACAATTGCACAGTCTGGGATAGTAAAAATGCCGGAATGCCAGACTGCAGATTGAGCTTATGTCAGCAAGCCGGCTGCTGACCGGCGCCTGGTATGATACAACTAATGATTTCTTAACACCTTGTGCACATAATCTGTTGGGTATGTTGTCGCAACAAGATTCTCATCCACAAAACTTTATACACACATATTCTGCATTGTAAAGCAGCACAAGTGTAGTGAAACAAAGTGATTTTGGTCAGCACTTATCTAGGTCTATAGCGCTGGTGAGGGTTGACATGGCGTCAGTAAGGAGTGGCACCGGAATGAAGGGGTGGGGGAAACTGGAAATCCCCAAATAACCCACTGACCAGCAGCATCATCCAGCACAATTCCTACATGCAAAAATCCGAGGACCAACCCTGCTGGGAATCGAACCCAGATCACCTTGGTGAGGAGGCGAATGCTCTAGTCACTGTGTCAACTGCGCCCCCCCCCCCCTCCCTAGAACAAGTGCAATTTACCACTGATGCTGCCATGTGAAATAAGTAACTTTTTGTACTCCATTGTCACAATGATTGAACATAAGGTCGTTTTTGTGACTCGAGTGTAGCAAGATGTTTAAAAAGTACACTGGAGCAGTTAACTCAGTTTGACGTGTAGTCTGGATCTCTAAAGAGGAAGGAAGTAGTCGGAATGTGTGTTAGTTCCCTTATTCATTATTTAAATTTTTCAGTTCGAACGTAATACACTTTTAAGGTATTTGCTATGGACTGTTTTTTATGAAGAATAATTACTATTGAAGCTTTAAAGAAAATATCCAAAAATTAAGTTTGTATGATGAATAAATGTTTTTTAATCATTCCACAAGTTTTATTTTGGTGCTAACTCAACCATATTAAATGTATCATTGTGAAGAAGACTACGCAGGATGAGATAAAATAAAAGTTTGCATTAGATTTCAAATTCTAAATATTAAATTTTACAGATTGATATACATTATTTTAGGTACTTGAAGATGATTATGAATAATTATCATGGATTACAGTGGCTGTGAGCTGTATGACAGTGCGAGTAGGTGTCAACGGCCACAATCATGGACATTAGGAAGTGGATAGGATTAGAAAGTGGAGGAAGGGATAGGGTGCACTTGACAGTAGGGTAAGAGGAGTTTGTGGGACATGTTGGGCAGGGAGACAGCTGGAAGTTTAGAGAGGGCCAGAGTTGAACAGGATGTACAGAGGTACCAATCACTGGAAGGCAGGTGTAAATTAATGATTGGGGTTCTGAAGTAGAGAAGACTGGAGACAGCAATAGGAGAGGCATAAGGAGGCAGAGTTGGGGGCAAACAACGTAGGATTAAAAGCCAGCAAGATACAATAAAAATCATGGCTGAAGGATACGGTGCAGATGTGGTAGTAGCAGTGGAGACATGGTTGAACAAGGAGCTGGATAGTGAATGTAAGCAGTATAAATTCATCATCTTCAGAAGAGACAGGGAAGGAAGGGGAGGAGGAATAATGGTATGTGTAAGGGAGGGGTTAGAAGTGTTGGTGGAATGGGTGAGTGTAGAAGAGGAAGTGATGGAAGTAAAAGTTAGAGGAATAGGTGAAAGTATCCCAGTATTAGCAGCGTACAGACCACCAGGGCAAGGGTGGGATACAATTGAGGTGATAAAGAACAGGATCGACAGACTTAGGGACAGGCAGTGGGTTGTTGGGACGGGGGACCTGAATGTGTTGGCTGTACAGTGGATTGATGGTGTAGATGGGATTGGTAATGTGATGCAGAGAATGGCAATGCAGTTAGTGAACAGAAGCTTAGTGCAGGCAGTAGAAGCACTTAATAGTTGGGACGAAGAAGAGAAGCGGTCCATACTAGACGTGGTAATCAGGCCTGGGAATGCTATTGTTGGTGCAGTAATACTCAAAGGGATCAGTGACCACAACAGTCCAGTAGTGGAGTTGGAGATTGGGGGGAAAATAGCTGAGCAGACTAATAATAGAGTGGTGTGGCAGTACGGGCGAGGAGATAAGCTGGGGGCAGACATTTTTCTGAGGATATGTTAGATAAGTAGGTTAAAGGAAAAAGTGATAAGTTTTAAGAAGAATTTTTAGAAGGTAATTGATGAAATTATGGTAACATTTATACAGCGGAATATAATTAGTGCTTGGGAGAATCCACTGTAGTATGGACTGGAGATCAGAATATTAAAGGAAGTGCAGGTAGATGCACGGAAAAGAAGGAATGAAGTGATGGCAAGAGGTAAGGAAATGATAACTAGAAAGATTAGGCAGGGAAGGAACGAGTATGTAGGAAGTATGACGTAGTAAAGTAGAGTGAATAGATTATGCTAATTGAGTATCTCTGCGGAGAGAGGAGGGCCAGTGTTGAAAGGTACAGATGGACAAGCTGCAACGGCTGATTATGAAAAGGCACAACTGCTGTAGGCACAGTATTAAGTCATTGTTTGACGATCAGGATTAGAGTTATAAAGGTAAGGGAGCCTGGAAACTTCTTAGGAAGCTAACTTTAGAATTTGACACATAGAAAACGATCACAAGGGTTAAAGTTTAATATAGTAACAAATCCAGACAATATAAGAAATTAAGTGCTCTTAAATTTAGTGAGGGAGAGTTGATCAGATATCTGGAAGTAATATTTCACATATCTCTGAAGGAGGGGAAGTTACCACAGGATTGGAAGGAGGCAGCGGTGTTCCACATTTTTAAGTATCTGGAGGATAAGGGGAGGCCTGGCGGCTACAGACCAGTGAGTCTTACATAAAATACTGGGGAGGTTTTGGAGAGACTGGTTGTTCAGTATTTAGTGCAGGTTATGAGCAAGAGGAACTGGTTTCTGGAATACCAACATGGATTAAGGAAGGGTTATTCGTGTTAGACGGAGCTGGCTGAGGATTTGATATAGGCAGTTGAAGTGGATACCTGCTTCATTGACTTTGAGAAAGTGTTCTGTAAGGTACCACAAGGGCTGTTAATGAGATAAATGGATGAATTGCTGGCAGACAAAGTTGTAGTGAGATGGATTGGAGGCATCCTCAAGTGGCGGAGACAGAGGGTAAAAGTGGGAGACACCTTATCGCTAGAGGGAAAAGTTACGTCCATTCTGCCACAGGAAAGCATACTGAGGCCCTTGTTTATAACAATGGTGAATGACATGGTGTAAGGGTGAGTGGCAAAATAAGATTGTTTGGAGATGACTGTGTTTTATGTGCAGAGGTGGGTGGAGGGAACAAGTTGCAGGATGACATTGATAGGATGCGATGGAGAAGGCAGGTAGAGAGGGTTATGTCTTAAAGGGAGAAGGTCTTTAAGTATGCTGGGAAGAATGTTAAAGGGTGTTAGTAGTGCAGTGAAGAAAAAGGCATATACATATTGCAATGTTATGGCCAATGTTGAAGCATGCAGCAGCAGAGTGGGACCCATATGTGGTGAGGGAAACTTTCAGCACTTAGTGATGTTGAAGGAACTGGGGTGTAACTCATTGAAGGACACGAAAAGTGTAGAACTGGTCAGGAAACATAAGGTAGTGAAGAGAGAGGGAGGGAGGAGAAGTTAGGTTTCCTGTTATCTAAGGCAAAGTGTAGAGGAAGAAGGAATAATAGTGAGAAGATTCAAAGAGTGACTAACAGACCAGAATGGGGTTGGGAGTCTATGCTTAGGAGGTGGGCGAAGGAGTGGAATTTACTTTCGGAGGAATTGATGACATTGATGGGGTTGGATAGATGAGGAGGAGTTTAGTAAATGTTTGAAGAAGCAGTTACAGCTTGCCACAGAGCAGGTGCCAGTGAAAATTATTATTCTTCTGAATACGACCGTGAATTAAAGTTGGTACCGTCAAGCGTTATACTTTCACTGTAGGGCAACTTTGAATAACTCACAATATTTTTTTTGGTCCATTTAGCAGAAAAATAAGAACTTCTAATTAAATATTTAAACTCTTTTAATTTGATACATCCAAATAACGATTGCTATTTCTTCACCATTTGGCACCAGAATAAATTTTTTGAGTTGGTCAAAGTTACCATTGCAGTCAAAGTAGCTCATTGGGTGCCCCGTGAATTGTCCCGTTACCGTAGTTTATAATCAATTTTGCAAAATGCATTTTGTTTGTCTATTTCTATGTAAGGTCTAGAAATGCAATGCAGTGATATACTCTAGTGTGATGCTCTGTTATAGTGTGTGGTACAAAATATGGATATGATGTTTGAAGCATATCTGACACACGAGTCAAGTCACCTAGAACCAGATGATATTCCATTCACGAGAGACCCAGTGTGGATCCTTGGGAAAAAGTATAGTGCCATGCATGGTGAGTAGCTGGATGTGATGGAGTTTTGTTTGTGAATGTTTGTTCAGCTGACAGCAACCTAGTCAAACACAAAGTTATGTCCTGCCACTGCTGCAAAGTTACTTGCTGTGAAAGTGTACCAGTGTGTTTGCAAAGTAAATGTTACAGTTGTTAAATGTTTTTACTTGGAGAGGATGTAACCTGGAGAGACACGGGTGTTTTGCAGGAGTTAACTACTGTGCTTATCCACAGGGATGTCATCTGTTCACTAGCCGACATTTTTTCTTGTAGAATTATGTTCACTTTTATATGAAAACAATTTTGTAGGTATGTTACTAATTGTAATCAGCTGAGCAATGAATGAAGTAGAACAGATTTTAATTTATAGTAGAATTTATTTCATTTATTCTATGAATTATGTGATAACAGCTTTAAAACAAACAGACATTGTGGCTGCCATTGTGCTATGATAGCCAAAAAAATTGTGTAATGTGATGCTGGTAATGAAAACATCTACATCAGTTCACATGTCAGGGTGCATCGTCATGACGGGTTGGTACAAAGTAATGGAAAATGAGGCGGAAATAGTAGGAGACAAAAGTTTATTGACATTCTTCTGTTTTCTTGTCACCTCACATACAGTCATTTACAACCCAAGGAATGCCTGCTCCCTATTTTACACTTTCTGTCGCAGAACGAGGTAGCGCAACAGTAATATGTTGGACTTGTATTCTGGAGGACCTGGATACAACTCTTGGCTCAGACAATGTTGAGTTCAGTTTTCCATTGTAACATAGCAAGTCTTATTGTAGTATATCTTGCTTCCCTACTACAGACCTTACTAGTGTTTATTTTATGGACGATTATCTTGTATATCATAGTATAGGCATATTACACAATGCATGTGAAAATGTAGTGTTACCTGGCTTACCAACATTCAACAGCAGGCCTTCCATCCTGAAACGTAATTTACAACACACTTCTAGCTGCGTGACTAATAAATGATGTAGCGTACATAGGTTTGCATTAATTTGATGATACATTTCTAGATGGCTTAGTGGGAAAAATGAATTGAAGATATTGAGACCTCAGATTCAAAAAGAAAAAAATGGAAATATTTCTGTAAAACAACAAATCTTGTGAAGTTGGAAAAGGTCAGATTTAAATAATATCAGTATTTACTTGCTATGAACTGCCAGCCAGATATTCCTATGTGACTGTGTAGCATTTAGTCTTTAAACTAGGTAGATAGACTAAAATGAACGCGTTAAATAATTGCAGTCTGTAGAGTAAACTGGAGTTAATTTAAATCAGGTTAGACATAGGTTATACAAGTTCATAAACTAAAGCCAGGAACATTTAGTAACATGGAGGAACTAAGAATCTATCCTGCAAATCATGTGACGCCATATATGTAAGACAGTTTCATTTATCTCTGGATAGCAAACTGTCCCTTTGACATCTTCTGAAATCCCGTGGTGGTTGTAACCGCAGACGTGCCTCAGGCACACCTCGCAGAGTTGCTCCTCTCCTTCTGAGGTCTTCCCTTACACCCTCGGACCCATACGGCTACAGTTCATTAGCGCACAGTATTGAATTGTGGAAGTCTAATTTACGTAACTTCGCTGTAGTCCTGAGTCCAGGCCCTCTTGCCCTTTTCTTGACTCTGTCTTCACCACAGAGGTGACCTGAACCAACATCTCGACTCGACTTTAATCATTAAGGTAAATCCTAGAGACAGCAACAACCTTTTTGGTGCCGCTCTCCTCATCGTCCCTTGTAATAATCATAACAAAATGTCCGAAGATAAGAAAAACAAGTCATTGTTTTCAGAAGCGTTAATCCACCAGCTAATCAGCACTCGGCAAAACAGTTAGAAACTCAGCGAGTTGTGCTGTGAGAATGGATATCAGGATAGTCATAGAGTAAATGGTCAGTCATAATCTGAAATGCAAATAATCTGGCCCTGGCAAAAATTAAAGTTTACATATTATCATACAATAAGCAAAACCGCTATTCTCATTACACGTATAGATAATAATCTGACGTCTGGTCAAAATTAAATAATGTCTCACATATAATAACATATAAAATCACGTAGGAATATAAATGCTGACACGTTACACCATGGTTTCCCAATATTGCAGGGATGGTACCTTCCTGTAGGCCGGAGCCAGTTGCTCTCTCAGTTCCTGTTTCATATAAAGTTTTAACTAGTATTAATTACCTCACTGCTTACAAGATATAAAGCTCACATAAATCTAAACTATAATGAATGTGAAGATAACTCGGTGTTTCCTTTTCACAACTACACCTCTTAACCATCCACAGTTAAATTTGGCATGGAGGTTGCCTGGGATCTGTAGAAAGTTATAGGCTACTTTTCTTTATGAATATTTATGAGGAAAGAGAATGAAGAGAGGAATTTCAGATCGTATGGTTTGGCTGCTAACAATTAGGTTGTACAAACTGTCATTGTTGAAAGAGCAACTGACAGGGATTTCTTCTCACAAGTTGATTCCTATACCATTCATGTAGTTGCTATGAAACTTTGATGAGTTGTGCATGTGCCCACAAAGGTTTCTGAAAATGATAAGGGGTGGAGTAGAGGGGGACACAACAGGATACCCAAGAAATTATTGCATTAAATTGAAAAAATGCTAAGTCATGGACAATAGCTGGTAAATAATAAATTATTTTAACGTATATATATATATGTATATTTTTTTTATAGAAGAACCCGGCAGACGTCCTGCCAATACTGGGAAAGATGCTATGAACCCGTTTACAGGTCTACATATAACGTAATGGATATCGTGAAAATACTATCTATGTATGCCAGTTTTAATGGCTATTAGTTAAATGGTATAGATGTTGTTGATGCGCTGCAGTGGTATCTAGTGGCGAGTTATAGTAAAATTTATTGATAAAAACCTTCTCTATGAAAAAAAAACATATATTGTAATGTTGATCGGTCAAACTGTGTCGCAGTTTATCGATCTCTGAAGTGCGTACATGCACATATCTTCGCCCGCGTGTACTATAGAAAAGAGTAACTTACTTTTAATTACGTTTTAATTGATGGTGTTACTACATTCTTTGTATATCTTTAAAACAACAAATATTAACAGCTTTATCCAGCCCACTTCTCTGAGCATACTTTAATTGCAGATTTACTAAACAATAGCACTTCGAAGTATAAAAAATAGATATAAACCTATTCGCATACCTACCGAATGTATATACAAAATTTCATTGAAATTGGTTAAGCCGTTTCGGAGGAGTATGGAAACAAAAACTGTGACATGAGAATTCTATACATATTTACAAGGCCTATTTGGAAAATCAGCTGGTTAGTTTTTACTGAAACAGGGTCAAAGTGGCTTAAATCATACATTTAAAACATCAAAATGAAATTCTTGTACACCATTTATTAAAGGGTTATAATGGCTTCCCATTGAATCAGATTATAAGCAAAACTTGATGCTTGCTCACAGATCTGGATGCCATTCGTCGAGACATCCGCTCAAAGCTGTGGTTCACATACCGCCGTGGCTTTGTACCTATTGGGGACACAAACCACACATCAGACAAGGGGTGGGGCTGTATGCTGCGATGTGGGCAGATGGTGCTGGCCCAGGCACTGATACAGCTGCACTTGGGTGAGTACATATTAGCTGTAGTATCAGTGACTTACCTCACCATTGACCGATGTACAAGGTTTTACTGAGCTCTTACAAGCATACTTTGACAGGTGATTCCTTGTCAAAATAGAAGTCAAAAGATATTGTCAGGAGGTTGGGTCATAGAAAATAAATAATGTAAAAAATAATAGACAGTGGTGAAACAGTTAAACATATGTGGAGTGTCGTGTTGATAGTTATGTTATACCTTGTTTGTTTTGTAGCTAAAGTGTTGACTGTAAAATGGGGGATAAAAGTATATCTGAATTATTAAGCTATGAAAGCCTACGAGGTGGAAAGCAAATAAACATCACTAGTTAATAAAACAAGCATTTGACTGAACCATAGCGATAAGCAATAAAGATAAAATAAACGATGTAATTATTAAAACCTCACTGGGGGGAATAAATACATACGGTACGTACGGTAGCTCCTTAAGTAAAATAAAAGCAAACAAGAACTTTAAAGACAGAATTTCCACCTTGTAGCCTAGCTACATAAAGTATGGTATGGTAGAGCACAACAAACTAACTGAAACAAAATAATAATTTCCTTTTGGCAAACTATCTATTGCGAGGGGTACAGAAAGATCGAACATAGACTAACGTCCCAATACGGGTCGCGTCTCCTATCTTGTACCGTGCATGTGCTTATCACCCATACCAATAATTATTACTAAAATAAATAAAGTCAAGATGCATGTTCTGCAAGTAGTGGCTATCAATTAATGTTAAAGGGGACTACAGTTCGAATACTTGAAATAAAAGAGTGAATTCAAATAATTGGACTTTATTACAAAGGATTGAAATAAAATGTTATACAAAAATAAATATTACATTAATGAAAATAAAATTGTACAATTTGAAAAAAATTATTGTTATTAAGATGTGATGAACTGTGACCAGATATTACATTAAGAAATTATACTACACAGTAAAGTGATTTCTGGCATTACAAAACAATCCCGTGGTCATTACATTACTCTGTAAATATTTAATAGTAGGCAATTGTACTGGCCAACAACAAATACACGCGTCAACATATGCACGGCTATTTAACGAATACCGAACACGAAATCTAAAGGGGAAATAATAATAATTAATAATAAAATAATAACAAGAAAGAATACTTATCATTTTGATGTTCCTGTCCAGCGAAGTCTCATCCATCTCAGGGCCACGAAGTCGTCTTATTCCATAATAAATAACCGACTAACCGAAACTAAAATTAATAGTAATTTACAAAACTAACTAAACTGAAACTCCTGCCGTCTGGCAGCCCGAGTCCTTAGGCCCATCGGGGCATCGCCATGTCCGCCTAAGTCCTAACTAAAAAGTTCTACCAAAGAAGTCTACCAAAGAAAAGTCCAAAAGAGTTTCCAAAAAAAGAGAGACCGCCAAAACACGGCCGGCAGGTATTTATAACTACCGGTTGCGCCGTCGAGAATCTTTCATGATTTACCTTCCTGGAATGGTCAGCAGCGACCATTCCAGATCGGCGCAACATCTACCCTCTCTGTCCCACAGGGCATTCACTCGTCGGCGACGTTTGACGTCACGGGAGCAGAACGACAGAAATGTGCTGTAGTGCACTTCAAGCCCGTACGTCGGCCCTACTAACAGCTGGTAATGTGGGACAGGGGAGCGGGGGGAGTGTTGACAGAGACGTCCAGTGCCCCCGGAAGGCCGCCGCACGCCGAAAGTACCAGAAGGACCCACAGCACACCACCGCCCGGCGGCGACACCGAAACATCCATCACCACACCTCCCACCTACCTGCAACCTAACACAAGGCCATCGGCCTACACACACTACCAGGACACTGTCCGCAATGGAATTCACTAGCACTGAAGTGCAACAAACTCTGCAGGCTACCAGGAACAGTGAACAACAAAAACTCTACCTGAGAGACTTGAGAACACTCTAGATTTCCACAATTCTAAATTCAAAGCAATGACTTCCCAAGAACTGAATACTCTTAAGATTCAAGCCAAAATAACTTTACCACCTATTTCGAGTATGGATGAGAAGAAAAAAAAAAAAAGCCCGAAAATTAGCGTCGTGACAATATACCTACATGTTTTGTAGACTAAGTCACTGAGTTGCAATCCTTTTTTATTATTATTATTATTATTATTATTATTATTATTATTATTATTATTATTATTATTATTATTATTATTATTTTCAGCATTTATCAGTCAAGAAAGTTCCAGAAAGATTGCAGGTTTGCTTGTGTATTTTCTCGAATTTGTGATAGTGCGAGCAAATTTACTTTGTTGTGATTTTTGCTGCTATGTAGAGTCACACTCCATTATCTTGCATTAAGAGAATTGTGAGCTGTCACGAGATTAGGATGCATCCCGAGGGCTGATACATAATGTTTTTAAGTATTTTCTTCATTTGGCCGATTGATTGTGAGCTTTGTGTGCCCTACAACTTGTAGTTTTAAGTGCAAAGAATGCAAAAGGCAACATGGTGCCTTTTTTATTTGGGACTAACTATTGTGTTGCCGGAAATTAAAAATAAATGAGTGTTTCTTCACGTTCATCGTTTTGAATCCAGTTTAATAACCCACGGAGTGTGAATGGTACAACTTCAATTCAGTTTATATTCAAAATAGCCTGACCATGCTAGTTCTTACATTTAGGATGTTAGGAAATTTATGAATGCTAACTGTTTCTCATAGTCTACTCATCAAAACTAAGTGAAAATTACTGTTTGGTATGGCTGAAAATGGGTTAGGTCAGTAGTGTCCAAGTAAAGCGATACATAATTCCTAGAAATCATTGCAGTACATTTGTACAGTTTTCTTACATGTAAAGCATGAGATGATGTAGCATTGTTGCACCATACTGTTCACCTTGAGGCAGTGGTGAGGTGTAGGGTAAAGTAAAGAGATATGCCAAGAAATATGCTAAGTGCTGAGACATAGCAGAAGCCGTGGGTAGACGAGAGATAACCAAGATGTAGTTGACTGTACAATTTTATGCTTATTACTACCTCAACAGATGGCACTCAAGTGTGAATGGCTGGGTGCATAGATCATTAAGTTCATAAAAATTTAATGAAATTACAATTTTATAATTAGAGATATTAAAAATTCATTGGTTGTGATCTGAGATCATAAAATTGCCAAAATACATCTTTTGATGCTTTATAATTTTTGGTTGCATTTCGTCTCACTTCCTAGCATAGTGGTTAGTATGTCAGGTAGGCCTACTGAGCTTTAATTTATACAGTAGCACAGCACCACCACTGTGAAACGTATATTTTTTTGTGCATTAAGAATTTAGTTGCAGTGATTAATACAACTGGTAACAAATACTTTTAACTTTTTTTGTATGAATAATTATAATATGATTAAAAATTCTTTGCTTCTCAAAAGCAATAAGCAATTTTAAATTATTGTACTTAGTACCATGCTTTTTGTGATGTCTTTTTTTTTCTTCCACTCATCTTTCTTCTTCTCGCCCCATCCAAATTCTGGTTTACTAAGGTCATGAGCAAGATTTGGAAAAGTCATGTAAAATAGTAAGCCTGAATGACTTTGAATGTGTTTATAAGTATATAGTCGCATTGCTAGGAGACTGATCACATTAGGACGCTTGAATGTAGGATGGCCACGAACTGTTTACACTCGAAGTTAAGGACCCTGTACAAACGCTGTCAAACACATGCCTGTATTTGCAACTTGTGACATGCAGGATCCTGTGTCAGGTTGAGCGGTGATACACCAAGTTCCTGGGGATAATGTATGGCTGCAACACATGACATTACACCGCCAGTGCGGATTGTAACCAGTTGATGTTTCTCACTGTGTATGGTTTTGTCGGTAGCTTATGTAACCTCTTGGAGGGGGTCTACTGGCATACTTTAGACGGCCTGTTTCATGTGTGATGATGGTAACAAACCCCTAATACAGTAGTTACTGTCGCAATATTACATTATTATGAGCAGACTAGCGAGAGGGAACGCACACAAACGGACTCACAGAGGCACCATCTTCAGACTGGCACTTTCCAGCATTGCTGCTGGAACTTCTTGCAAGTTGAAGAATATCCTTCTGCATAAATAACAAGTTACAATGCAATTCGGGACAGTTAATATTTTTTTTGCCCCCAGAGTATTTTTCTTGGGAGTTCTCAAATTTTACTGTTAACCAGCAGAAACTTTTAACAAAGCCAATTTTAAGTACCTACGAAGGCCTGGTCACAGTCTGTCCTATGAAGGAGTGCATTTATCTGACCGCTTTGATGGCACGTTTTCTGAAGTTTGCTGTGAATCATGGTTTGTTTTCCAGGATATTTAATGCTTCTAACATAATTTCAATTTTCACTTGGTCATTCTTTAAGTTCACTTATTATAACAGAATATTTTATATATTTTCTGAAATTACGTAGACCAACTGTCAGAAAAGTGCACTTGTTTGTCGGTGGCTTAATGAACAAAACAAACTGAAAATAAAAACTAAGAAGGAATTTTAAAATTCTCACTTATTTGCGAATCACCACCCATAAACAGGAATCCAGCAGCAGTGTGTGGGCTGGTATGTTGGAGTAAACTTGCTATATTGGAGTACACTTGCTCTTGCTTGCTACCACAGTATCTTTGCATCTGAAGGTGTGGTTTCATTGTGGTTATTTCTGAGAAATAGTGTGCCAACTGCTATGTAGCACTTAACTATTACACCTATAGTAGTTGTGGGAGGCCTGTAGAATAGCCATTGTGAGGACACCTGAAATCACTGGTATTCCCACAGGACAACCTACTGCAGTCAGCCAAGGATATCATTGTGCAGTTGCATGAAGCTAGCGAGACAGTTGATCTTTTATGAAGATTCAATCGTATTAAATTAGAAGTAGTGGCCTCTATTAGAAGAAATTTGGTATATTTGAGTGTAGTTTTTTCTTGAAAACTAAGAGCTAACACACTTTTTAATGTTTACCTCTGAATCACAAAATGACATACGTATCCACAAATTTCCTGACTTCCATTTTTTACGTATTGCAAGGCAAATAAGTGGAATCTGGTAGCTATATTTCTTATTCTTCCGTTTGGGAAAGAAACATCAAGCTTAGTTGAGGAATTAATTTTTTAATATCCTAGCTGTGGTTAAACAATGATTGTCAATATACCTTTAGATCTTTAAGGATGTGTTACAGTAGGAGTTTATAAGGATGTATTTGTTGGTTTGTAGACTTGTGCCTTTGCTTATGTTTCATTGATAACAAAAACTTGTGTTATGTGACACAAAAAATATTTACTGAAACAACTGGATAGCTGAAATAATGGCAAAGAAGAGAAGCAGAACAAAAAAAATCATTTGGAATTTGTCTCTGTGGTTGGTTCGAAAACATAGCAATAGTGTGCAACCACAAACCCATACATTCTAATATGTAGTATACCACTGTGTAGTTATACTAACTTATGCTCCTTTTATTACTGTACCTGTGCAGTGTCAGCCTATTATCAAACATACTTAAACGTATTTGCTCTGCAGTTGAACTTGTAGAAAATGTTGATACATATCATGGTCAGTTTATATAATTTATCAAAGTACAATGTGTTTGGGTAATGCATATTTCTAGTCTATAACTGTTTTGCGGTCAGTTTTCAACTGTGCAGTGGACTTAAAATTTTATTCACTACCTCTACGTACTGGTTTCAGGACGTAAGTGGGTGTGGCACAAAGAAACCAGAAACTCTGCGTACCTGAAAATCCTGCACATGTTTGAAGATCGTCGCGGGGCGCCGTACTCTATCCATCAAATTGCCCTGATGGGAGCATCAGAAGGGAAGGAGGTGGGCCAGTGGTTCGGGCCAAACACTGTAGTGCAGGTGTTGAAGTAAGATTTGTTTTTTTTTAATTTAGAAACAATGAATTTGAATTTATTGGTGGGGATAACATTTCAAACTTACTAGGTAGTAAAAACACTGCCTGTAAAAAAAACTGCATAAAGCCTTACTGAGCTATACCTCGCTAATACAAACATTCTGATAATCCCAACAACTGTGTGAGAAAGAACAAGACTGAATGAGAGATAGAGAACCCAATTTCAATAAATATTTACATTATTTTAATGCAGTGACCATGTGCTATACAAGACATATTCTTTACAGTACCGTATTTACCCGCGTATGGGTCGCACATTTTGTGCCAATTTTAAGTGACAAAAATGTGGGGTGCGACTCTTATGCGAATTTTACATTTTTGCCAAGACAAAAAAAAATTTTTCCACGAAGGAAAACCAAAAGTTTTAACCTGTGCCTTAAAATAAAGTCGTATGAGTTGTGTTTAGTTATTTAACGAAGCATTT